>JABASP010001775.1:0-25577 GCA_019776565.1 Sminthurinus signatus | reverse complement strand
TCATATAATTGGTTATGGGAAACGCTGCAAAATCAAGAAATCATATTATTTAAAGATGTAAACGGAAAACCCCATGAGTTATGAGTCATGAGCAAAAGTGTAGGTATGTACATAAGTGGACTCGGTTGAGCTATTTCTTGGAGAAAATGAAAACTGACCTTCCATATGAACATAATATATTACAGAACACATAATATTTTACTATTGTAATGACAAACAGCAGTTGTGCTATGATTTGTAATTTGTAAAGTTCCTTTATCAATTCAACAATGACTTGATAACAATTTTGTTGTTGTTGCTGTTGTTGTTTTTGTTGTATTTCTGATGAATTATCAAGGACGATGACCTACGGAAATGCAAATATCTATTTGTGTACAGTGTTTAGCCTTACACCTTACACCTTACGAATTTCTAATTTGACTCCAGTTGAGTCAATTTTGATGGTGGACAATGTCCAATTCCAATATATTTAGTATTACACAACATACATTTCTCATGATAACAACAAGAAGGAATAATAATTAATAATGCATCATGAAATGTGCACGAAAAATTGCATAAACAAAACATAAACATAAAGATCATTGGAGACATTAAAGCCAGCTGCAATCTGTAGTGTGGTTCATTCATGGGCTTATGTAATAAAATAAAAGTGATTTATTTATGTTATGAGTTTGTCATATGCATGTGTATATATGTATATTTGCAAGAATACAGGAGAAGTAAAAGAAAGGCCGAATTTGCTTAATATTCATCATTATTTCTTGTTTGTGTCTTTTTGAGTTTTGAGTTTTGGTCAACACATGTACATAATACATCAAATGCGCTGTTTACATGTTATACATGTTATACATGTACGTTATACGTAGGTTTTATAGGTTATAGGAAATGTTGAAGGAATTTATACAAAAGGTAAAACATGCTGCTATCTTATCTGTCATATAGAATAATATAGAATATAGAATGGTCCAAACTCCAAACATACACAATACACACAAGATACAAGGCACATGAAGAGATCAAAGCTAGAGGTAACTGTTCATTATAATGTGTGAATATATGAATGTGAGGATAATTCTAATTCATAAGGCGGAAGTTTATACCTGTGCCGTGTATTGAGGATTGAGGTATTATATTTTGTACGATGTACCTATATCTTATATCTTATATACATCCGTATGTACTATGTACTATGTACAATACCTACAAAATACACACATCTTTTATATATACCGAATACCGACATGATTGAAAAAGAGTAGTGTGAGCCTCCATTAAATATACAAATAAAAGATATATGCACAATGTACAATGATATGAAATATGAAGAATTGAGAATTGAGAATGAAAGTAGAAAAAGGGATACACACGGTACTAGTATTTATACAGAGAACACAAGAGAACACAAGAGAGGATTGAAAGGAAGAGAATTGAGAATCGTGTAGGAACAAAATAATGTAAAATGTAAATGTTCCTCATAAAAATTGGTCAAAGCAGTTTGAAAGAAATGCAACTTTCAAAACATACTGTACTACACAACTAACCTACATTCTCCATTCTACTCTGTTCACTATATGAATGATGTATGTACAATATACATTGAGTATTAAGCATTGCACTCTGTACATTTTATACTTTATATACATCTATGTATGTTTTACTTTTTTATGTATGTTTGACTCTTTGCAGTTGATCAACTATGGACTATGACTATGGGTAATATCAAAAGTAGTAATAGTAAATAGCAAATAGTAAAATAATGGTTAATAGTCGTGTGGTAGTGGTGTTTGGTGTTATGTGTTATACTTTATACTTTATATTTTATATATGTACTCTTGCAATTTTGACTACATTTTCCTATTGCATTGCAATTTGCAATGCCAAATCCCAACTCGATCATATCTTACGGACATGATATCCTATAGGTGTATATACTGTGTACTGTGCTGTGTGTACATGTATAGAAAATTATAAATTTTATATAAACAATAAATGCATGGGAAATAGGAGAATTATTATCTGAATGTACTATGTACTTTTGTAGTATGTACGTGATGCTGAAGGATAAAAAACGACATTCGTTATTCCTTCTTCATTTCTTTTTTCACTTTTTGACGAATATCTATAATACAGATATAGAATATAGATATAAGATATAAGGTACAAAAGAGATACCTGTGCAAAATATAAAATGAAGAGATATGATGATGCGAGATGGTATCTATACACTATACACATGTATGGAGTATGTTTGTGTGACTGTGGATTGTGGATGAATAGATACAACAATACAGAGTATATATTATATATGCACGTAGTAAGTATTTACCTATATTCTATATTCAATGTTGTTCATAGTTCATATAATATCATATCATATGGGATATGGAATATATGGACTGCACAACAAAGTTGACGAGTCAAGTTTATTTCTTGTTTAGTTAGTATTTAGTTTGGTTTGGTGTTTGGTGAGGAGTTTGCTTTCAGCTCTCGGCACATCTTTCATAGTTCATAGTATATCGTATATCGTATGTACACTGCGATATCATTTTTCTTGTACATTGTTTCTGGGTCTTCCTCATCTCCGTTTGCATCTTTTCCTCTCTTTTTTTTCAATCTCTCCTTCTCTTTCTATCAATCCAGTCCGTTTAACAAGTAACAAGTTAGTTGAGGTGATTCACAATATTCAATATATTCATTATTTATTTGTGGTATAAGTTATAAAGTATAAGATACATGGTATGAGAAGAGGACCAACAATAACAATCAACAACAACAAGAACTAGAGACTAGAAACGAACAAAAATAAATGTTAAAATAAATGAGTGTAGTGTGTAGCACATTGGAGGAATTCATAACATAGTCAACAAGAAAAGGAGGAACCAATTGTCCAGCTTCCTGGAGCTCCAATAATAGACTATAGACATTGCACTGGATACTGAATACCTTTACAGCTTCTCTATTCTCTCCATGTGCATGTGTATTTTGTGTGTACGGGGTTATGTGACGTGTGATAGTTGATAGTGCATGTATTGTGTATACATTTTGTATATATCCTAAATCCTCAAATTCCTAAATATTATTCACTATTTACTATTTACCTTGTTGTGAGTATTGTTGTGTGACGGGAATTTATATGGATGAACGATTGACGATTCAATTTTCAAGTGCCAGTTCCCTTTTACCCCGTGCTCCTCTCTGCTTTCTGTCCTCAAAATAGAGCAAAGTAATAATATATTATATATTATAGAATATAGAATACAGAACCTTTTTCCTGTGATAATAATATTAAAATAATAATTTGACGTCTGATGAACCACAAAATTACACACCTTCACTGTCATTTTCATTTTCATCAATTTTTCAAGAATCAAGAATTTTTTTGTTCATGTACAGTGGCCTTTATATGAAAAGTGAATATAGTAAACAGTGCAGTGCATGTTTCATATTATTATAGTGGATAGTGTATATTTTATCTGAGTGCTAAAAACTAAAAACTGGATACTTGGATCAGAAATCAAAATTCAATCAAAAAATACAACTTGGAAAAACAAATAAATACTATAAATAAGGTAAGTATGAATATAATAAATAATAATATAATCACATTCAAAGAAATTTCATTCAAACTTTTGTAATGCCTTATTACTCTCTCATTATTACTTATTACTCATCAACTCATGACACAGTTACACACATCTTCGGTCTCTGCCAGCCATTCTGTAAATTTCCATGTTCTCTCTGTGCTAGATTTATTGAACTGTCAATTATTGTGAGCACTGAATAAATTGTTTTGTATGGAATATGTATTTACATAATGTCAAATTTGGAGCAAATTATTGCCCAATAAAAATAGCCATTTAGAGTTTAGAGTTTAGGAGATGTATTTAGAATCTACACCACATTTAAACTACATTTGTTAATTGTCTTAATTTCTACGTGTGTGTTATGTATGGGATTCTAATGGATTGATAATTATTATCTGCATTATTTGTATGCTTTTGTAATTTTGCAATCCTTCATGATCCATGATTCATACTTAAGTATATGTGTATTAATTACCATTACAAAATTGATGTTGATGATTAGGTTTAAATGTTTAAAATGACATTTAGAATTACTGGAAAAGATTTTACAGTAAAAATCACAAATTATTGTAGATAATACTTCTACTGAAACAACCCTGTAGCTCATTAACTTAGATGTGACTGTCTTGATGTTTTCAATGTTCAGTGTTTAGCCTGGAACTTGAGACTTAAGAGTTGAAATAGCACGCAACAGAGGTATTTGTAATTTACATGTTTTGTTAAAATACTATGAATTATGAATGTTCTATTTGAATGAAATTTCCAGTCTCCACAATCTACAATACAAAAATCTCCAGTTTTTAAACTAGATTACAAAAACCGTGTACAGATTTTTATTTTTCTTGTGCCTCAATTCTCAATTCTCAAGATTCTCAAGTCTCAAGACTCAAGTCTGAACAGATAAAAAGTTGTGAACGTCAGTAATAGAAAAGCTTTTTTCATCCACCTGTAAAATACACAATTGTTATTACATATAAGCTAAATTGTAACATAGTGAATTATGTACTGTGAAGAAAAGAGCATGGAATATGAAAATACTCAGATTGTCCATGGATGGATATGTGTTGTAACAAGTAGCAAATACACATAAAATATGACACAGTTGGGAATTTTTCTCACCAATTTTCATCTCAATGAGAATAAAATGTAGTTTGCACTGCTCTTTGTGTTTTGAGCTTTGAGTGTTGCGCTTTGAGTGTGTTTGTGTGCAAATCATACGAACGTTTTCCATCGGTCTGTTACTCTGTTCTTTGTTCGCACATTTGTATACAGTCAGCAGTCAACAGTGATTTCCATTTTGCTGTAATCTCTAATCCTCACAAAAATGACATGTACATTTTGTACATTGTACAAGTAGAGCAAAGCTTTTGAGTTTTGAGCTTTGAGAAACTCGACATTTCTTTCAATTTACTCTGAAAATGTAAAAGATTTTTCTGACAAGTAAAAGTATGTATTTAACCAGCTAAAAGTTTATATAATATGTAAAATATGTAGACAAAGCACAAAGTACAAGTCAGCATAAAAAACATAAAAAACGTGTTCGCAGGTCACACAATACAAAATACAATGCAAAATGCAATAATATGAACTTGACATGCTAAAAAATTGTAAAAATGTCACAATTCAAAATTCAATCCCTGAGCTCAACGCTCAATGCTCAACTTGTGTCATGTTTTGTGTTTCGCGTGTTTCCAGTATCCAGACTTTTAAAGAACAAAGAACAAGCCATTTTGTTTCAGCTTTGTTGAATCTTGAGTCTTGAGTAAATTATCTTACAAGTCACAAAAGTATAATTAGGATTATTATTAAAAAATTGTTACGATGTTCAAAATTCTCTGGATCCAGATTTCAGAATCTAAAATCCAGGGTTTGTACTTTGTACACAACACACGCATTACCCATCACTTATCACATGTCTTACGAACTGAGAACTCAGAATATTATGATAAAAAAGAAAAATGATTTTTATTCTTTATTATTTGTACTTTGTAGAGCTTGTGTGTGAATTTTCTAAATCTAAAGAATTCAAAAGTAAAAATGTTCACATATATGTAAACAGGACTAATTTACTTTAAAAAAATGATTCTTGGTTCTTGTCCTTTACCATTTTATGCAATTATCAATTTGTTACAGTTTTACAAATTATACCCTAATGAGTCTCTATTGTACAAAATATGAGTAATACTAATACGTACTTAATTTTCATGGAGGAATAATCGACATAGTTTTTCCTTGAGTAAAATATGAAAGAATGTCAAGTTACAAGTTACAAGAGTCTAATGAAAATGATCCAATTTTTCTAATTTCTTCTCCGTGAATTTTAACATAATAAATCTCGTTGAGGACTTTAATGGCTGTTCTCTTACAAGTAAAACTCAATAAAATTAGTTAATTCCTCTTTTCAAATTTGTGTGATTTTGTATGATCCCCAAGTATCGACAGCTTGTTTTAACAGTTATAACTATTTAAGTTTGCATACATGTACAATGTACAAACAAGAACCAAGTCAAAAATCAAAAGTACATGTGTCTAATACATGTTAATCGAATCAGACTTGTTCACCTCGACTGAATGAATGACTTGATGAGGGATGAGAGATGAGTAAATTGTAAACAGTATACATGAATACTAGTCATATGTTTATTGTGTATTTTGTATGCATTAGATATATTGTTGCATATTATGTATTATGTTTTATATTGTTATTTGTTATGCTACAAGTTTAGAAATTAAGGTTTAAAGAGAAGACGTAAAAACAGGCCTTGAGATTTTTATTAGCTTTTATTATGTGGCTGTTCAGGATGAAATTGTTTCTCGTTTCTCATTTCTAACCTTTTCCACAAGTATTTTTAAGGTACTTTTGTCCAATAAATGTGTAAGAAAAAAGGAAATAGGAAAGCATTTAAATAATTAATACTGAATAATTTGAAACTCAAATCGATTTTATATTATACATATTCTTTTGATAATTTTTTAGGACTTGAGACTTGGGAAAGCAGAAAGCAGACGGATCATAGAGTAAATTCAATTTTCTAGATCAGTGCGATGGACACACTGATATTGATTTGATATTGATATTGAAATAAAAAAGAAAAAAGGAAGAAAGAACAAAGAGAATAAAAGCCAAGGTCAAGCACAAAAAAAATAAAATAATAATAATAATCAGCTGAGCTGAACAGAACAGAACTGAAGATGGATAAATTGACAATGTCGGATCTCCTGGAGACATTCTCCAATTCTCCAGTAAAAATGATGTCCATGTCAGTCCTCAGCCTCCCCGTCCTCCTCTTCCTCCTCAGGGACACCAAGCTCCTGGGTCGTCTCCTCTTCCTTCTGAACAATGTAAAGACATTCCTGGAAGATCTCGTCCTTTTCACATTTACCGCCACCTGGGTCGCATCCCTCGGCGCCCCCTATGGTGTCCTCCTCTGTTGGCGAGCGGTTGTTTGGACCTACCTCAAACTCCGATATGGACAACTGGGTGCTCTGGTGAGTGGGCTGGACGTCATTGGAACTATTGACACTGCCAACTCTAGACAAATCATCAAATCCGTCAAAATTTTGGAAGGAAAATGTGATCTTGAGGATCTCCGGACGAGATGTGAAGCGACGGTGGGTCGTTTTCATCCCAATGGAACTCATGTCTACCCCAAATTTTACCAAATTTTAGGTCGTTGTGGAGGCTACTTTTGCTGGAGACCGTCCCGATTTGATATTGAGCATCATGTCCGGTTTTGTGATGGGCTTGATGAAAATTCTCCATCTGTGAGTGAAAGTGAAACGATGGCCCTGGTTGGGAAATTTTCCAATTTGGAATTTGCTGAGGGACGAGCCAACTGGGAAATTTTGGTCATTCCAAAATTCCATTATGATGGCGAAAAGAAGGAGGATAATTGTCCAGAGAAATTTGCAATCATCATCCGAATTCATCATGGAATTGGTGTGTATATTTTATATTTAAATAGTTAAAAATATCTTTTGATAAAATACAAAATTCTTTTGCATAGAAGACAAAAATAATAATTATTGTAATATACTAAAAAATAATTGTTATATTTTACTCTTGACTTTGAATTTTCTGTACAGGTGATGGTTACTCTTTGATGAAGTTGATAATGCGAGACATGGCAGGGGAAACGGAAGTGATAATTCCACAACGCAAGTCAAATAGATCTTGGCTCATGGGGATTTTTGTATTTTTCTACATTTTCTTCAAAGGACCTCGTGCCTTTTACAGGGAAATGTCCGTTCGAGATGAGAATGTGCTTCACAATGACAAAGTAGAAGCCACTGGAGAAAAATATATGGCTTGGTCCCCCCGAATCTCTGTCCCATTCTTAAAAGCCACTAAAAATAAATTAGGAAGTGGAATGTCCACCATCATGTTAAGTGCTCTCGCTGGATCCATTCGACGCTATATGAAAGAGGTGAGTAAAAAAAAAATTCTAATCCAAGTATTTAATTATGTAGATTAATTTTGTTCTTCATTTTTTCACGCTTGATCAGTAAATCCAGTCATAAAAAAGAAACTTGCTCTTTCTTCTTCTTTTTGTTATCTGTATTCTGTATTCTGCAGTCTATATGATAATTAGCAAAACTTATCTCATTTTCATTCCCAGTGCGAAAATCTTAACCTTGGACAAGACACAAGACAAGCAGCTTGATAAATTTCATAAGGGTTTGAGTTTTGAGTTTTGACTTTTGAATTATAAATTTTCCAGTTTTCCTCTCCTGGAGACTTCAAAAGCTTCACATATCTTTCAGAAAATACTTCAGTCATAAAATGCCATACTTTTTTTTATGGAAAACTGCACAATGCATAATATTTTCTTTTTTCTCATTGAATAATACAAATTGTAAATGACAATCTAAAACGAACTTCTTCTTGATTGTGCATTTTCGCATTTTGTGCATGTGTAAAAAAGCTAGGGATTGGGCACGTGTTGCATGTTACATTTTGGCATTAAAAATTAGAGGTTCAACATGCAACATGCAGAATTCCCTTCAATTTGTATTTTGTACAGTAGTAAAAAACTGGATTCTTTTGTTAGCCATGAGCTCGTTTTGTCGCTGTCTTAAATTTTTACTCTGAAAATTCTGAATCATAAAAAAGACTGCATGTCTTTTGTGTATACTTGCACTTTGACTCACACCTCAAACCTCAAATCACAAGTCTCAAAGTTCAAAGTGATCAGTTACCACTCACATTTTTGTCCAATGTCACCATTCAAAATATCTACAAACTGTACAAAGTACAAATACAAACACAAAACTATAACAAAGTTGAGAGTGTAGACCTTTTTTATTGGTTTTTTACGTTGAATATTATAGACTGACTAAGGGAAAATCCTAAATCGCACGTGCAGAAGCAACTGACTCAAAAAATTACATGTAGCTTTTATACGTGTAATATGAAGACTGTAGAGTGTAGACTCTTTTGATTCTTGATTTTTGATGAAAAAATCCAAGGAGAAAGATGAATATGAGACAGAAAAAACCAATAGTTCATCGTTCATCTTAATTCGTAATTATTACTTACTTACCACTTACCATTGAGAACTGAGAATTGAGATCATTTTTCAGTTGAAAAAATGTACAGTGTACAGGTGTATTTAGTATTTACAGTATTTACACAAGAAAAATTTGAGAAGTAATAAGTAATCAAATAATCAAGTCCACACCACAGGAAAACGTGTCAAAGTAACTTTTGTTAAGTAGTTTTGTATGTTTTATGCACTGCAACAACGATCAACGATCAACGAGGAACGAGAAGAAAGTGCAACTTGCACTTTTATGCATACCTTTTATCAAAAAAGTAACTACAAAAATACAAAATATAAAAGATACATTGTACATTTAATATGAGTAATTTGTCATAATCATTATGAAATCCCACGTTTAAAATTCAAGGGCAAATAAAATGCCAAGTGAGAAATGAGAAATGGAGACGGTCTCTCTACTCTACTGTCTTTTCTATTTCCAATTTCAAATTACGTTTACCGTTCAACCTTTTGGTTTTTTTGGATTTGGCTTTTGGTCTAGGACAACATTTTTTATTTAATAAATAAAGAGGAACTTTTATTTAAAAAAACAAACATGGAATTAAAATTGTTTCACACATTCTCTATTCTCTATACTTTATACTCTATACTCTAATATGTACAATGTACAATGTACAACGTAGCTGAATAAAACGAGTGAATCATTTCCACTCACTTTTGATTTCTGTTCTTCTTTAGGTACTTATTCCTTTTATTTACATTTTACATGAAATAAAAAGAATACAAAGTCAAAAGTATGAATAATAAATAATAAATAATGGAGGATGGAGGTGATACATGTAAATGTAAATATGTATTTTTCAAAGTACCTAGTTTTATAACTGTCATTGTATTTTGTATGGTATTATTGACAGTTTACAGTTTATATTATTTGGTATTTGGTAATTTGAATTTTTAAATTATCTGGTTCACTGATCACATGCAAAAGTTTTAGCAAGCTATAATTTATTGTAATATGTAACATGTATAATGTATAGTATGCAGTATGTCCTTATGTAGGTATTTAAGTATTTTAGCTTTTAGCCCATTAATTTTTAAGCATTACCTTGATTCCTCATCCTGAGCTGTTACTGTTTTTAATGTCTATTTTGTATATTGTATACATACTTGACATTTTATGATCTCCAACCTCCATTCAGCCATAATCCATAATCCAGTGCAGTGTAGTGTAGTTTTTGTACAGTGCATGATGTGTGTTATAAGCTATGTGTTCTTATGGGAAGGAGAAGAAGGATGCATCATTCAGCATCAGAAGTCAGCAGTGGCAGTTTGTGGTTTGTTTGTATCACTTTTATGAGATGAGCAAAAGAAGCAAGACACAGAGTACGGAGTACAGAGACGAAAGAAAGAGTGTGTGCGTGTGAGAGAGAGTATTAGTTATTTGGTATTTGATAGTTGGTATATGGTACTAAATACTAAATACTATGCAAAAAAAAGTCAAGGAAAGGATCGAGGATCGAGTTATTTAACCCAAAAACCTCGATTGTTAGTTGTACTTTCCTTTGCTTTACTTTGCCTTTGGCATTCGACACTCGGCATTGTTATTATAATATTGTTTCAAGTTTTATTTCGAGTAAAAAAAATGCATCAATTATTCGCAATTCGCAATTGAGAATTAAGATTGAATGCAAATATGACAATAGTTCATAATATTTAAGATCCATTTGACTGAATGAATGATGAATCTTTCTTGATTTCATTTTCATTTTCCTGTTTCAAATTCTTAACAATGTCAGGGAAAGAATTAACTCAGGACTCAAAATGTTAACTTGTGTTTTTCACACACAGTTGTACTTTTTTTTTGCTTTGGATCAGAGATCAGAGTTGAATACATAAAAACTAAAACCGCAAATTAAATACTCCGAAATCCGAAATGTTGAAACTTTGTAGTTTGAAATTGAAATTTGCATATCAAATATCAGTAGAGTTTTAAATGTTCTGCAAATGTTTTCTACGTAAATCTAGCATCTCTTTTCTCCAGCCATAAACAAATTGCAGTTGAGTTTTTTCTGTGATGCTTTTGATTTTAAATTTTAATGCTGTGGTCTGCAAATGTTCAAATGTGCAATCTGGCGATCTGCGTATATGATTTTTTAGTGTCAAGTATTTTTTCTACTAATTTGAGCTTGTTCGTTAGAATTTAGCATGTACTATGTACTACATGCATGTTTTATGCAGTATCAGAATCACAGAATCTTAGGAGTTTGTGAAAAAGTGGATTATTTTAATAGTTGTTGTTCATACCAATAATAATAATAATAATATGCTACATATTACATATGTAAAAGCATTTGGAGTCAATTTTGAATCTTTTGTAGCTTGAATATTGAAAATTCAGGTGATTCGTAGTAAAAAAAAAATCAAAAGTTATACACTCTCCACTTACAATATCAATAAGAAATAAGAAGTAGGCAAAAGGCAAAAGTAAAAAGGAAAAGGTAAGAACATGAGTGATGAACAATGGATCTGGTGAGGACATGAATTCATATATTCATGTATTTTTGTTGTTTGTCCAGTTTTTACAGATGCGTGTTAGTGTAGGTACAAAAGATACAGCGTGCAAAATGCAAAAGTACATTGCGAATTGTAAATTATGGGCACTCTCCTGATTCTTGATTCTTGATTACTAGTTACAATATTTACTACAAGCTACAAGCTACAAAATACAAAACCAATGGACAATGGACATTTATCCACAACGATAAGGATAACGATATAGATTTGAAATATGGATGAGTCATTCGTCATCCATCCATTTACATATATAAGAAAGTACTAATATTCACAAGAATAAAATGTCAAGTTTTCCTTGTCCTCAACTCTTGTCTTGTAGTTTGTATTTTTAATGGTCTGTAGTTTGTATAGTTTGTAGTTTGTGTACTAGTGTAATATCCAATTCTGGTATGATATCAGATTCTCCTCCATTCTGGATGTTGGATGCTGGATGCTGAAACTTGAACTAAATAGAATTTAAAATACACAGTGTAACAATCATAATTAATATGTACATACGAGTACTAAAAACCTGACCATCTTTTTCATCATACGCACATTAATAAAGTAGTTGATCTAGTTTATAGGTTATGGGGATGGTAATTTCACTACAAACCACAAACTACATGCTACAAAATGACAGTTTGGAATATGTGGAATATGGAATATGGAGTAAGTACATGAATTGTGCAACATGAGCAAGATAGATCAGAGCACTCGGAAACCTGAAATGCACACCATTTGATTGCACACACATTTGACTATTGACTATTATGTGTTATGTATTTTGTACTGCAGGTATAAAACATGAAGAAATGAAGTAAATAATCGATTATTTTGTAATGACCAATTATTTGACGAGTTTTATGTCTTATGTCTTATAAAATAATATATTATAAAATACAGAATTGTGATTTTGTCATGTGGCTTCCGCGTATCTCGTAATTGCGTAGCTACTCGCTATTATTTTTACTACCTACTGAATCGACTACATACTACATACTAAATAATATTACTGTTATTTCTTACTTGTTAGTGTATAATTTTTGTATTGAAAATCCACCATCGACCATCGAAATTCGGCATGTTTATTTATTTTTGGTACAAATTGTATTGTACATCATACAACATGCAATCAAAATGGACACGACATGACTTAAAATCTGTCAAATGTCAAATCCCTTTTTGATTAAAGTTGAGGTAGATTTGCAAATTCTAAGGCTATCGATAATCGATAATATACCAAAATAGACAATGGAGAGAAACATGCAGAAATAAATAAAAATCTGCAGTAAAGAAGTATAAAAGAACAAAGTACTGTTCATTTGAATACTGCCATATGAAATTGGAATTTGGAATCCGTTTTGGGATGTTGAGTTGGACGTAGTTTTGTTCCTATTAAAACTACTGTACATTTTGTAGATTGTGTGGATGAAACAGGAGACAGGAAAAGGAAAATGAGTCTTCTCAGAGTCTAATACAAAACATACAACTAGAAAATATAATATCGTATATATGTGTCGACTGGACTGTTGACAGTTCATATTATCTACAAAATACAAAACACAAGACAAAATGTTCTGGATGTGGTAAAAACTACAAAGTTTTTGTTTACTAATTAATTAGGAAGATCCCACTTGGCGTTGACTCTCGGTTTTAACTTTTGTACAGTACACACTACACATGCTACACATAGTATACAGGTGTCTGCTCTTTCTTCCTCCTTTTCGGCTTTTGGCAAAAAGTTTTTGCACAGTAGTGATTAAGAAATTGAAAGAAATTGTCTTGTTTTGTTTTCTTTTGGACTAGTGTCTGGAGCCTCGCTTGTCTATTGTCTAGACTCTAGACTTGAGGAAAGTTGTTGTGTTTTTTGTACTCTCATTTAGAATATTTGTTAAATGTAAGGAATATGGAACATGTAGGTCAACTGACACTTTGTGAATATTAATTGAGATAAATCACAGCATGTATAATGTATATAATGTATAATCTCAGTTTCTTTTTGTATAGTTTTGCTAGACTGTGGAGAGCTTTTTGTATTTTGTACAAATTAAAATGATATTCATGATTTTGTTGTTGTTATCATCTCACATCTTCTATTCTTCCCTCATATTTTCCTGTTTTTAATGAAATATGAAATTATTATGTGTCATTTGGATTTTAAACTAAATTTTATATGTGTGTTTTGTTTTGTTTTCCCCCGTGTCACAGGAGTATGGACTTGTCCCCCCAAAAGAAATTTCCGCAGTAATCCCAGTTCCAGCTCCAGCTCATCCAGACAATGCCATGGTTAATAAATTTAGTATAATCCTCTTTCCTCTCTCAACCGAGTCAGCGGATGGAGCGGAGAGGTCAAAGGCCATAGACAAAGCTGGACGAGTCATCGCTCAGTCACCAGATGCCGTTATGAATCTCTTTTTGATGAACTTGGCGGGAGTTCTTCCCATCATCTTCTCACGTCCTTTTGTCACCAACCATCAAGCGTATGTGTAGCATCAAATATCAAATAATATGGAAGAATAATCATTTAGTTTTTTATTAGTTTCCTTTACTTTTTTTTTAAAAAAAGAAGAATAATTATTATTGTAACTTTTATTTGAACACAGGACTGTTGTCGTCTCAAATATACCGGGACCACACAAGCCGATTGCAATTTGGGGCAAGAAATTGGTGGACACTATGTTTTGGCTTCCTCATTTGGGCACCAGTGGAATCAGCGTCTCCTTCCTCAGCTACGAATCTCATTTGAGGATCGGATTGACCGTGGACGGTGGAATGATTAAGGATGGTCAGGAGGGGGCCAGTCGACTCATAATGGGAATGTTGGATGAACTTTGTGACATGGGGAAGAGTGTTGGTCTCTCCACTGATGGGGTCATTGATCAACCTCACTCATCCTCCTCTGATGAAAAACCCCCTGCTGCTGACGAGGTCGATGCGGACATTGACTCAAATGGTAGTAAAACAGAGGAGGCAGATTTAAAATCAACTGTGCTGGAAAATCTTCGTCTTCGACATAAAAAGGGGGATAACAAAGAAAACAACAACAACAACAGTAGTAGTAGCATTAAAGAGAAGGAGAGCGACAGTGATGATGAAAATAACAACAAGAAAAAGACTCCAGCAGAAAGGAGTAAAAAGGAGGAAGAACCCCTTTCAACACCCCTACCCTTAAACGCAACAGTTAAATCCCAAAACTACCTTCAAAAAACTGTTCTGGATGGCCATAAATATTTTAAAAGATTGGCAAGTCGAGAATAAAAACTAAAATAAAAAGTTTATTTAGTATCTAGTTTGTATTTGTTAATTTTGTATGTAATATATCAAATAATATAGTGGAAATAAGTACATAAATTATAATTATTATTCTTCTTTTTATCTATAATCTATATTACAATAATACTGGTACTGAATACTGATTATACACATATGTACACAGTCTTTACATAGACGTAATATATATTTTTTATGCTTCTATGCTATATTTCACGTATTTTATTGACAATCGCTAACTTTGCATTTTGCTCATCCAGTATATGGAGCGAGATATTTTATGTTTAGCAAAAGTCCAAAGATGTTATATGTTATATTTTTTAATTATTTTTTAAAAGTGATGACCTGCAAGTATTTTTTATTTAAAAGCATATCTTTTTATGTAGATTTTTTAGTATGCATGAAAATGTGAGATTGATTTTGAAAAATTTATTATTATTATTAATTATCATGTACTCGCCAAAGCATGTCTCATGACTGATGAACAGTTCTCTATTTTACTATCTTTTATTTAAATAATTTTATTTCTTCAACGTTTATGGATTTTATGTAAAAGGTGGAAAGTGTACAACATAATAAAAAATGATATATGATGCACTGTGTGTCTTATGATTTATATTTATGATGCATCCGAAATCTGTTTGAAAAAACATTCAACTTATTTATACAATGGAGAAAGGAGAGAAAGTGAGAGATGCAACAAGTATTTTTGCAACGACGAAAAGTTTGTGAGCAAATAAAGATCTTTTTTGTTCAAACTTCGCAGTTTTCATGCATATAAAAATACATGTGTACATTGTTTTTAGCATTAATCCGTTTCACAGTTTGAAATATTGAGAATCGAGAATCGAGAGAAAAGACATACACAATGCAAATAAATACTATTGCACACCGTACCCAGGCTCATATTTTATAGAATAAATGGTAAAGGAACTTTTATTGCATATAGTAATAAATTATTGGAAAACGTTGGCGGTTGACGGCTTGTGAATTGTAAAATTTTCCCCACAAAAAACTGAATAACAAAATATTTTTAAAAAAAGAAAGAAAAAACCAAAAATGCTTATGATAATTCGTACAAGGATTATTATTATTTTATAAACTATAGTTTATAAACTACACATATAGCACGAGTAAAAAACTATCATCATTTTTTTTGTTACACATTTTGTATTTTCATTCAGAGGAAAAGTAAAACTATGTAAAACTAAAAGGAGCATAATATTTTGTAATCTTTTGTGCATACTAAAACGACTTTCAAATTATAGAGGAACGCGAATTAAAAAAGGGTACATAAAAAATGAATATAAAAGATAAAAGATATTATGTTAAAGTTCATTTGTATTATCTATTACTTTTTAGTACCATAATATTCAGTGTATTTAGTAAGTATTTTTTGTATTTACAATAGAGTTTTGAAGTTGATGAATAATGAACTTTTGACTTGATGAGCTGTTTACTGGTTACTGGTAATTGTGGTAAGTTGCTTTCTTATTCACTGTTCACTCGACATAGAAATCATTTTCTGCTGTATCTTCGTCTGACTGTTGATCAGGTTTGGCAAGTTCAGAGTAAGTAGACCCAGGACCAGAGTACCATCCTAAAGGTCCACTTAATCTACTATTTTTCGTCAGGGGTAAACTAAGATCATTGAGTCGTTCCGTTCGTTTCAGGTAAAATGGTGGAAGGAGGAAATTTGGTGTCCATCTGAAACCATTTGGATTCTCTCGAATCAACTACAAATAACAAGTAAAAAATATTATGTATTATATTCAGGATTATTACATGAGAAATTTAATGCAGAAAGAACATGGAAATATGGAATTATATTTTGTATCGATCAAAAAATCGGAAAATCATCAAAAGTCAACTTGACCAAAAATGAAAATAAAAGGTCAATTATTATATTTTATATTGTAAACTCACCCGTTTGAACAAGTAACCTCTGTTTCTGATGCCAATGGGTTGGGAATATTTGTAGGCTGAGAAGAAATTTGGGTTCCATTTAACAATGTCTGCATCGTCATTCCATCCGTGGACCAGAGTCAACCCCAAACAGCCCACTGTCAACAATCCAAAAACCAGAGTGGAACTGGGTAAACTTTCTTTGGAAATCCAATACTTCATCTTTCTCACACCTGTTAAAACCAAACCATTTAAATAAACAACTTTTTTTAAAAAAACTTATCGAGAACGGAAAGCCAAAATTAAAAATTTTGTAAAAAAAAACAAAAGAAAAACAAAAAATAAAGTATTTCACTCAACTGTTTAAGAGCACCAAGTAATTTTTCCTAAAGACAATGCTTTTTAATTTTTTATTTCTTTGTCAAGTATTCACTTTTTGTATTGACTGATTGAAAATTGCAAAGGAACTTTTTGACTTGAGTCTTGAAAGTCTTGAGACAAGAGTTAAAAGTTAAAAGTTGGAGCGTCTCACTTCAGTCTGAACTTCAGAGTTCGACTGACTTGTGTTAGGAGCTGGAACAGAGTAAAAAAGCGTTGGTGGTTGGTCGTGGTCGTTGGTGGTTGTGTGTGCGATGAAGAGGAAAGTGCTGGAAAAAAACACCATACGCTCAGAATTCAGAATTCATCCGAAAAATGTGCATCATATATATAAGTATAAGTACAAAACACAAAACACAGACGTTTCCCCTGTTATGATCCAAAAAGCCACAAGTGTTGCTCTCTCTTCCTCTTTCGCTTTCGCTTGTTGCTTGCGCATTTAAACTAAATACTTTGATCTCCCTCTCCTTCTCCTTACTCATTACTCACAACTCACGAAACTCCAAGTTGTGCACAGCGGACGGCAGGGCGGATGGGATTTCCAGTTTCGAGTGGAAATGGAAGCAAAACAAGAAGAAAAAGAATACGATGAATTACGAATATAGCATAGCATATATGTACATTGTACATGTATATATGATATATTATAGTTTATATGGTGTGTAGGAGAAACAAGAAGATTTGGAATTTGGATATGACACAAGTAAATTTAAACTTTCTCCACTATCTGTAAAATCTACTATCTACAATCTACTCTTTTTACCCATCTTTGCTCTCAGAATCCACAAGAGACTGGAGATTGTAGAATATAACCACAAGTAGAATCTAGTATCTACTTTACATCACTTCCTGACGCACATTTCCCTCTCTCTCGCTTTCTCTTTCCTGGTCTTTCACTTTATTACGCTCATACATTTAATGACTCTTTTAGCTATCAAAAGTCACAAGATCTCTTAAATGGTCCTCCAACTTTCTTTTCCACTTACTCACTCCTTCTCGTCACATTTCACATCTGCTCTCTCTTCTTCTTCTTCTTCTTCTTATTCATCGTCAAGGACGGAAATAAAATAAAAAAACCCATGTTCACGTTTCAAGTCAAGTGGCAATTCTAAATAATTCTATTCTCTGAAAACAGCAGGCTAAATTCTGAATTCTAAAGTAAAAAAACTAAGTATAGTCTTTTTTTATTTCTTGTTATTTTCTATAGTTGTCTCAATCTTGTATCTTTTGAATCTATGTATGTATGCCGTGTGATATTATACCCATTTTAAAGCTTGTACTAGTATGTGTTATGTGTCTTAAGTCTTAAGTTTTAATGTATTTTGTGCTTGATCCAAAACAGTTTTATTTCTAATTATTTCAAATTTCAATATTATCTGATATAATTTACACACTTTTACTTTTGTGCAGACAGCAGACAAACATAATATTTATTGTTTTACGTTTCCTGTTTCCTGTCATCACAATTCCCAAAATGTTTTATCATCTCTTCCATAGTATTTTTAATTACTCTCCTTTCTCCTTCGTCATTCATGTGATTCATGTGATGTGACATGTGACTAAAGATTAAATGAATAAGAAAAGAGTAAAAACAATGTAAAGGTTGTGGGGCGGATTTGTGTTGATACTTTTATTGTTATTTCACAGGAGTGTCACACTGTGCAAAATTTATGTGTTTATAAGTAAACAAAGGGGGAAAAAAGAAGAAGGCGAAGAAGAAGACGAAGAAAGAAGAGAGGCCACAACGGGGTCATTTTTATTCATGTTCTTTTGTTTGTTGTTTCCTTTTGTCTTTTGTCTAAATTTAGATTTTTGGAGGTCGGTATTCTCAATTCTGTCTCTTTCGCTGTTTCGGATTCGGATTTAGATGTGGACCTTTTCTATTTCGTCATCGCGATTACTTGACGTGTGTGACCTCAACGCGTGGTTGTGATGTCACAGGAAGTACATGTGTATAGTGTATAATATTGAGCATTCGGCATTCGGTGTGGTTCATAGTTCACAGATCTCGTGAATCATGGATATGGATGCGGGGGCGTGGAACTTTTCTTTTTGTTTGTCTTTTTGCGTGATTGTTTTAAGTATTCCCAAGGTAGAAAATGCCCACGAAAATAACAAAGTTAAACATTAAAAGAACATGGTATAAATTAGTGTGTGTATTGTGTAGCGTGCAGTGACGGAACGATTCATTCTTTTTTCTTACTGTTTTTATTTTCACTCCACTCCAGTCATGTCTACTGCATACTGCATACTGCATCGCATTTGAATTTGCTTGAGATTGCATAATAATTATGCATGTGTGTAGTGTGTACTGACTACTGACTCCTGACTTTGGACACTTTTGCATTATTTTTCTCCTTCATACAGTTTGTATTAAAAGTTTCCTTTCACTTCCCTTTTCATTTAATACACATTGTGTTTAGTGTTTAGTGTTTAGCACGGACATGAACGTAAACGCTGGGAGGAGTGAGCAGTGGGTTCAGCAAATACATATGTAACATGTAATATGCAGTGAGTGGTAAGTAATGACTGTTGTTATTTCCAGACGGTTCGATTTATCAGCCTCGAGTCTCGAGTGTGGCATGACCTCATGACAAACTACAAACTACTTTATCTCTTCCCCATTTTCCATTTTCCATCTATTTTGTATATTGTGTATTGTGTTTTGTATCTAACACTAGATTTTGTGTTTAGTGTACTTTTTTGTTTTAATAAATGAGTCACAGGTGCAGTCAAATATCGTACATAGTAAGCAGTATGCATGTAAAATATACAAAATGCGACAAAAATTCATATTGTAATTATTATTCTCCATTTTAAAAAAATTGGAAAAACACAAAATAAGGAAACGGATAAGAAGACAGAAGAAAGAGAATTTGCCCTTGTTTAGGATCACACTTAAAATTTGGAATTTGGGATTCGGACACTTTTTTAGATTTTAGAATTCTAAAAGTTGTACATTTTTACACCGTGCTGTATTTTGTATTTTGTATGTTGTATGTTTTGGCAACAGAGAGTAGGCAGAAGACAGAAAGGAAGAATGCATGTCATGATGACGGATGAAAATAGTCGACTTTCCCTTTTTCCTACTCTATTCACTAAATACTAAATCTATTGTGGTTTTGGCTTTGCCTTTGGAAAAATGAAATGGAAACTCATTTTGAATTTTGCAATGTATTTTGTGTTGGATGTTTGGTGTTGGGAACGAAACGGAAGACGGGCAAAAAAAGGGAAAATAAAAGTAAAAGTACACAAGTGAGTCGAGTGAATTTCCCTTGTGAAATGTGAATTATCTAGTCATCTCATCTTCTCGTTCTACATTCTACATTCTCAATTCCCAAAAATCTAGACTCAAGACTCTAAAGGCACAAGACTCAAGGCTCAAGAGTAAATAAATAGTAAATAGGAAAAATGTCCAAATGAGTAGTGAGTAAAAAACACTCTTCAAGCTCCACTCACTCCTGACTTCTGACTCCTGACTTTCACTGCTCTTTTTCTCTATCCTACTTCAACTTTCACTACAGATTACAGATATGTATATCGTAAATCGTAACCTTGTTCATCTTGAATTAAGATTTGTTTTCTTTCTCTTTTCCGTTCCCTGGTCTCTGGTCAGCTCTACAGAACTTTTATCTAGCATCTAGAATCTAGAATCCAGAGCCGATGGCTCACTTGAACGTTGAATGTTGAATGTTTTGAATGTTAAATGTGGAACTTTCTCTCACTTTTTATTTTGTCATTTTCTTGAACGATTGTACCAGAACTGAACTTTGAACCGAATCTATTTGGCAATCATCACACAGTCAGTTCATCGTCCTACTTTACTTATCTCAAGACTCAAGACCACTTAAAAGTTAGCCGAGTAAATAGTAAATAATCAGTCATCTGCTGTTGTGGTTGTGACTACACTTTGATGTACTCTATTTTTCTACTTTCTGGATAATTTCCTCTTTTCTTGCATTTCCTGTTTATACAAGAGGATCGAAAATCGAAAATCGAAGAGAGTACTAAATACTTATTTGAAATTCAAGTGTGGGTACTTGTAAAAGATAAATAGGAAGAACATGGACAAAATTACATGTGCATCCACATTCACATCAAACTCGACATTGGCATCGGAATCCAAATGGAAATGGTTGATTAACAAAACAGTAGAACATGTAAATTAAAAACAATAAACAACTAAACCAGACGAATTGCACATTGTGCAAAGTGGATTGTCATTGCATCACCAATCACCATTTGGATTTGGAATTTGGAATTCCAAATTGACCTGTTGACTTTCACTCAACTCAATCTACGATGAATACTCAATACTTTTCTCATTTGCCATGTCCACAACATTTGAGATTTGACCTGATGCTTGATCAATCAATACAAAGTACCTAGAAAAATGTGCAGTAGTATAATAATTAATAATCACATAAAAATTACCTCTGTTTTATATTTGCTTAGCAAGTAAATATTTACCAGTTTACAGAATACACAGGACAAAAATTAGTCACAAAAAGCTGTATATGTATAAAAAAAGAACTTTTATCTACATCAAATTTTTGATGTGTGTTATCAATGTTAAACAGGTTTTATGTATAATGTTTATGTAATATGTTTCTGTTTGTCCAGTTGATTTGGAGTTTGGAGGCTGACGCCTAAAAAAGTTGCTTTTATTTTGTTCCCTACTGATGAAATTAGATCCAATGTCCATTAGCCATTTCCTCAGTTTGGGTTTCAGTTCCTCTTCTCTTATCACTTATATCTCCTTTCACAGTTCAGAATTCAGAAGGGAAAGTATTATTTATAGTGTAGAGATGGAGAATGGTGGAGCAGCTGCAGTTTCAGATGAAATGAAATGTATCCGTTTACTTTTACTTTTACTCTACTATTTTCCCAGTCTCTTATGTATTATGTATCACTCATCACTGACCGTGTGCCGTGTGTATTTCTATCCTTTGTACATTTTGTACATTGTACATCCAACATTGAGTATTCAGTATTCCGTATGCAGCTAGTTTCATAGTAATTGCCACGATTATTTGATTACAATGTATAATGTATATTAGTAGTTGTATTACACATTACTTTTAGTATGGTGTAGGATATTATATAATCAACCTTCTATAAAATCCGTATCCGGTGGCGTCATGGCGTCTGTAACATTCTAGCTTTGATGGCTATTACTCTGGCTAAGAGAAATGGCTATTGCTCCGGCTAAGAGAAATGGCTATTATATTTGGGTTCAATGAAAAATGTGTCATTTAAGCTCAGTAAAACAACTACAATGTTTTAACCTTAAAGATCTAAAATTTTGGCTAAAATCTCAAATCCAAAGTTTAAGCTTTTAGATATTAGAGACTGCGTTTAAAATGTTGACTTAACCCGTTTTAGCCATCGCATACGGATTCGTACACCAGCCCAAGATATATTCCCGTCATTTGACGGGCCTTTTACTTGTATTATATAGTTACTTTTAGAGTTGAAAAGGAAAAAGAAAAGAAAGTATATAGGAGCAAAATAAAAATAATAAAAGTTAAAAAATATTTAAAGAATATATAAATACAAGTAAAAAGGCCCGTCAAATGACGGGAATAAAATGGACTTCTTAACAAATCCGTATCCGTTGTGCCAGAATCGTTCTCTTAGCCAGAGTAATAGCCATTTCTTTTAGCCAGAGTAACAGTCATTTCTCTTAGCGTGACTCCGACCTACTTACCATCGGATACGGATTTTATTAGGGGGTAGATGGTAGATAATTTTTATTAAAAAAATAAAAAATAATTTGCCACACACCACTGAGATTATCATAATTAGTTTTTGCAGTTGTACTGGAGAAGAAACGAGGAACGTAGTTTTCCAGGACGGTCAAGGATTCTTTCAGTTTCTCAAGAACACCCACAACTGAATAGTATTTTTCAATGTTGAACTTGGCCGACTGAAGAGCCCATTTATTATTGAGGATTCTATTTTTAAAACAAGGGAATAAATAGAAAAAATGAAAAGAATGACGAATCACGAGAATGTAAAAAAATATAAAATTATTAATATTATTATTACACGCATGAATTGACTTGTCCACAAAAGAAAGGGACAGTGAGCGTAAAATCGAGAGATCCATTTTCATAAGAACACTCGGAATCTTTTCCTTGAATGACACAGTCTGTAAAATCTTTTTTAAGCCATTCTTGTCCTAAAAATGATAAAAATATAATGAAAAAATGAAGGAGTAATTCAAATGAAGAACAATAATAATAATAAAGGATTGAAATCAAAGTACCGCTGCCCTCTTTGATTTTTTCTCGTCTCTCCACTTCATCATATGATTTTTGTCGGTCTGCTCTCTTAGCTTTGAAAACTGATCGAAGTCTAGTCACTGGATCCGAAACCATGTTAATATAAATTGGATTTTCAAATACGTATCTAAAAAGGAACAAAGGTATTAAAAAAATTTATTATTTTATGAGTTTGAGCAAGTGGACAATGAAAAATGTGTAGAAAGAAAAATGAATCAGTACTGTTGATATTTTGTAAAGTTGACAAAATAAAAATGGCGGTTGTAACTTCGTGGTAAATGCTGATATTCAAACCATGTGACTAAACTTTTTTGCTCTTCTTCGAGGAGAAATCTTTGAAAAAAAGAGTACAAATTTTTTAGAGCTTTTCTTTTTTGAATTTGAAAAAATTCCGTTACATCTTTTTTATTTTACTTTTTTGTACCTAGGCCATGGAGTTCTATATTCATGCTCTAAATGTTTAAATTCATTGTCCTCTTCCAAGTCTTCAAGGAGTTGAGCAATAATTTCACCACCTCCACTGGGAACATCATTTAGCACAAGCCAAATACTTTCGGGGTCCGTTCTACAAGTGTTTTCAGTTTTTTTAAAAAAAAAATTCAAAATGAATGTGTTTCAAATATTTTTTTAATCTTTCCAATATTTTTTAGAGTTTATTGTTGCATAATATATTATTATGTATTATATACCGATTTAAACTGGTTGGGTCAATATGGGATTTTTCAAGATGAGCAAGAATGTCCCAATCTTTGGATGTCAGGGGTTGATGTGACTGGCGAAGTTGAGCAGCCCATCCCATTCCCATTCCAATATTTGAAGTATTTAAATTGTCTTTTTTAATGACTTGGGCATGAACTTTCTTTTTATTATCAGTCATTTGTACTTGCTCATGCTCATGAACGTGAGCTTTTAAATACTCTTGATTTTGTCTCAAGTTCTCTTGTACCATTTTTAGAATGGCATTTCTCGTCAAGTGGTTACTCCCGCCACCACCAAGTGCTGCCGATCCGGATCCAGTTCTACTCTCTTCCATCGTTTCCACCAGAAGGGAAATGAGAGAGATTTTTATCCCCAGTAAAAATACCAGGAGTGGAATGTACCTTCAATTTTATTTTTTATTCAAAGTATTCATTATATATTATATTTGCAAAAATTGATTCATTTTATAAGTTTTTGTCCTTTCTCAGAATCAGAAATCAGTATATTCAGCATTATTCGGGATTCGGGAACATTTTCCAAGATAATATACTTTTCCCGATTTCACTTTAACAAATTACAAATTATTATTTTATACTCACCAGAAATTCCAGTATATGAAAAGCCACAAATTTTTCACTGGATTCCTTTTCATTTTCCATATAAACCTTTTCTACTTTTCTTCCTTCTTCCTTTTTTCAGTCTTTATACTTTGTACAACATGTGAACACTTTTTAAGACTGAAAACTTTGAAAAAATTGTGACAAATATCACTAAGCAAAATCACAGAAATTCTGCACACATGATCACAAAACTTGTAAAAAATATTATTGATTTTAAACACTGAACAATACTGAAAAGCAGAGGACACAAGGAAATAAAAATCAGATGATTGTTGAGATAATGTTGCTCATGAGCTTGGAAGCTTGGAGACTCTCGAATGCACAAATGAGTGACTGATACTGGGTAAACTTGGTACTTGATAAACGGTACAAGCTGTAAACACAAAGACCAAAGACGATGACAAAAAAACAGAATCTTGTGTTTGAGGAAATGCACTTGACTTGACTGTTGAATCTTGAATGACGTAAATAAAAGAGTAAAGCATACAACAAGAACAGCAAGATTGGATTTGGATTTGGATTTTGGGTTGTTGAAAAGGAGTATATAAAATATAAACCACAACCACAAATTATAACACACACATAAAATATACAACATACATACAAAAAAATAAAATAGGATGACAGCTCTCTCAACAATTGATTGCAATGCAATGGCAATGTCCTCAGTTCTCAGTCTCAAATTCAAAATTCTAATGTATCCATCTCATTTTATGGCTACATGACCACGACAAACGATGAGGGATGAGCAAGTAGATAGTAGATAGTAGATAC
>JABASP010001774.1:0-25606 GCA_019776565.1 Sminthurinus signatus | reverse complement strand
ACAAGTCTCATGTATTTCAAATGGGATAAAATAGTAGCAATACTTTTCCCTTCACCGTTATTAAAATATTCCAAAATTTGTTTATGTCCTCTCTCCATGAGATACTGTTATATAAACGAAAGAATAAACCATATAATAATAATAGTTGTATTATTGTGATAGGAAAAATCAGGAATTCTTCCAGTTTGTCTACATCCATAAAACCTCATGTGTGTAAAAACTAAAAGTTACAAAATTACGCAAACAATCAAGTCACGTTACACCAGTATATTATATATTATATATAAAATATATAGACAAAGAATGGCGACGAAGAAGAGAATATTGTTTTGAAGGTTATCCGACAATTTGATTTCCTAATAACTTTTTAATTATGTCGTTAATTATGTAAGGCAGTGAGTGACTGAGTTAAACAGAGAGAGAGAGAGAGAGAGGGAGAGAGAGAAAGAATTCTTAAGCATTTGTTACACATTATATGTAGATTTCTGATCACGCGTATACCAACTACCAACACAAGAAAATGTACAAGTCATAAACCCTGCTTTATTATCATTGTATTGTACTCCAACTCGTGTGACAGTATTCATAATTCATAATTGTACAATCTACTGTCTATATAGTATATACAGATATCAATATGTAATGCTGAATGCTGAATGCTTGATATTTATAATACTGGGATCATATCGAAAATCATTACAAATAATTAGTTGTCAATCACATGTATGTACACAAACTTGATCTATAATGTGTAATCATTGCATATTGCATAATTGTATAATCTATAATATATCCGTGTCTTCTCTCCTGTTGTACATAACTACATAATGGTTCAGTCAAAGAGAGAGAGAGAGACGTTCTGTCTCATCAATATAGCAGTACATAATACATACTATATAATAATATTGTAGTAATATGAAATGAAATTATCAATGATATTTCCCTGTTGTGCAACAGAACCCAAAACAATGCAGTACAATATGATATCTGTGATATGATATACATTGTACATTGCAAATGACTCGAATATCAAATCAAGTGTTATGACTGTTTCGACACTGTCAGAGTTTTTCTCCACACAACTTCCTAAATCATCATGAAATTAGTCCAGCATCGTATGAATAGATCTATAGTAATCTATAGTAACTGAAAACTGAACTGTAGGCTGTAGGGATTCATAGACAATGTCGAGACATTTAAGTGAAACACACAAAAGATGCACATAAATAATAATAATAACATAATCATATAAGGATCCATTTAATCTGCAAATAATGACAACGGTAAAAGCGGTAAATATTACGTTTGCCTGTAATTACAATCTAAAAGTAAGGGGTAAAACATTGTACAGAATTTTTTTTTTCAGGCACGTCTAACTATTCATTATGTCTGTGTTCTGTAATAACAATGCCTGCTGTGTGTGTGTGTGTGTGTGTGTCATACCGTTGCATGGACATATTAGTACTTCGTACATAACACATTCAGAATGCAAATGAGACAAGATAGATCCAGTCAGTGGAATCGGCAATTCCATTGTAATAGATATGTAATGTGATCCTTATTCATATGATATTATTATTTTTTTAAATCACCATTTTTTAAATGACGACGTGTCTCTCTAGAATCTAGACGCTAGACTTTAGACAATACTCTAATGTGTATGTATGTGTGTGTGTGTGTTGTGTGATATAAATTAAATAGTCTCTTTCACACTATAATGATATGTAAATATTATAGAGGTTGCTCGGTTTGGGTTAGGTCGAGAAAAATATGATGATGGGTTCGTCATCATCATTATTACAATAATAATAATAATAACATTAATATACCTATGTGCATTGTGTTTCATGCACATAGAACATAGAACATACAGTGACATACAGAGATGAGATATTAATAAAATAAAATGAACGTTTCTTAGCATTCATTATTATGTCATATCAATAGATTTCTAGATATTAATTGTGTGGATGTATATTCTTGAGCATGGAACTGTCAGTTGGCACAATACAGTAAAATGTTTAGTATGTTGAAGCACAAACCAAAACCAACCTTAAAGAGAGAGAGTTCGGTGCACCCAAAAAAGCCAACAAGTCAATGCGTGGTTTGGAATGTACACAGTATACATGTGTATAACGTATAATGTATAATAGATTCAGTATTCAGTTTACTCACAAACACACATACTGTATACTGTATACGCATCAAGCGTATTAAGAGTATGCACAACATGACGTATATTTGTATATTTGTACTTGTAGATCTGCTGGTACTGCTGGTACTGGCACTGGTACTGGATCAACAATCTAGCATCTAGAATCTACAAAGTTGAATGTTGAAAAGGATGCGGCATTCCAGCTAGTCGTTGATTAAACACACACATCACATCCCATAGTATAAAACATGAGTACAAATAATAATATCGAGTATATAGTATATCTGTATTATACTTTGTTAGGAAATTTCATGTTTGCATTCAGAATTCAGAGTTGTGCAAAAAGAGCAATGCTATACCATACTATACTATAGTAAAGGAAAACAACATAGTATTTAGTAGACGTACAAATAAAAGACTCAACCGACTTTGTGTAATGAATCAAAAGAGTTACATAATCAAGGTGACCTACGAAACGGGGTTTTCGGCCGAATGAGTCTCACTATATCATAATATATTAGTATACTTTATACATACTACGTATTCTTGAACAGAACGTATAAAGTATTGACCTATAGCCATATTTACGTAATAAATACCAAACAAACGTGAGTACGTTCCAAAAAGGAAAGAATAAAAGTTTTTCCTCTTACTACTTACTGCTGTACACAATTCTCATGTATTGCGTATCCAGCTTGCATGTCACATCATTTTGTTCCTGCGTTGTAGTTAATACTTAATACTGCTACTGTTACTGATATTGGTACTGGAGAAATAGAAAATCAAATAGTAAACGGATCTAAACATATCTATATAAATAATAAATAATACAAGTCCATATGGATAAAAAATAAAAATACTTTTGTCTCATGTTATTGTAAAATACCATACCAAACTTTCTTCTTCATCGTATATTTTGTATATGTATTAACAAGAGCTTAAATCATATGGTACAATCATGTGTATAGTGTGTAGTGTGTAGGTTCTTAATAAGACCTGAATTCAACTACGTGTATAACAATAAAATAATAATATGGTATGTGTGCAAACTCCACTCATGTATACAAGGTACATACATTGTATTAAGGAAACCATACATTAGAGTCTACATTTAAAGAGGGAAAGAACGAGAAGTGAGGAGTTGGAGAGAGAGAGAGAGAGAGAGAGAAGTAGAGGAAAATACACATACGAATAACAAAAACTAACCTGTACTGTACTGAGCGTACCTACTTGGTTCTTGGTTTGCATGCAATATGCAATGCGAATGTTGAGTGTGTAGTGTGTATAATATTGTCTGTATGCCTCCCGATCTCCGTTTTCCTCGCTTAGTCGCTCATTCGTTTGCTCGCTCGCCTGCTCGTTCGCTCGTTCGCTTACTTACTTACTTACTTACTCGTTCACTCTTTCCTAGACCTAGGACAGTGTAGTTTGTCAGTCAGTCAGTGTGTTTAAATATACGCACGCGTCATTCCCGTAATATTGTATTGCAAAATTTTGCTCGAGATTTCGCAAAGTGACATTCAGTGACATCCCATATACTCGCAGTACCACAGAGTACAGTGCTACATTAGAGTATCATCAAAAGATACAAACTGGGAATAAACTCTTCGGCTTTTCTCATTCACTCAACTCTTGAGTCTTGAGTCTTGAATCTTGAGATTTCAGAAATTGACAGCCGTCTAAAGTTACTCATACCTCATACTACTCATAATATAATATAATATCATGTGGTGAAAATATAAAATCAATAATATAATAACGCAGAAAATACCTGTTAACATCAGTTTTACACCTTTTATTATCCAGACTACCTTCAAAGATCATATCGTGTGGATTTAAAAGTACTATTGCTTTGGTGCTATACTTTTTCCAGTGCGTATGTGAATGTCAAACTATAGACATATATACACATTTCATATTTCAAATACATACATTGTGTAGAGTGTAAACTGCAGACAGAAAAAAGAACCAGTTGCTAGTGTTTCGTGTGTGATTGTACTAATTACAAACAAACAAACAAACATAATCATATTTAAGTGTGAGGATAACAGTTTAAAGAAAGTTAAAAATTACTCATTTGTTATTCCGTAATACATAATAATTGTGATTTATCTTACATAAAAATTACACATACAATAAACTTCTTCTTGTGTTTTGTGTTCTTTGGAAACTATGAAAACGTGAGTACAGAGTATTTTCTGTTTTATGTGTACTATAAATGTTATTTTATTTTGGATTTCAATATTTTGTGAAGATGT
The DNA here is from genome assembly GCA_019776565.1 of Sminthurinus signatus. Taxonomy (NCBI): domain Eukaryota; kingdom Metazoa; phylum Arthropoda; class Collembola; order Symphypleona; family Katiannidae; genus Sminthurinus; species Sminthurinus signatus. The sequence continues at coordinate 21,193 of JABASP010001774.1, read as the reverse complement.
CATTTTCCATGTTGTCTATTTTATTAACCAGCATCTTGTGTAGTTAATATATAGGTTTGGATTATTTTACTAAAACGAGAGTCTAGAGTAATCATGTACATTGTACATGTACATACATATTTTTGTATTCATATTATAACCAATTAGTGGTGTGTACCACACACTTGTTTATACAAAATTCCAGAGTTTTTGGATGAAAACGAAAAGTGTAGTATCAATAATAACATCATTACTGGTATTGCGAATATGAGTTATGTTATATACGTATGTTGGAGGTATTGTGCAAAATTTCCGAGTCGTAATGTATGGAAATGAAAATGGAAATGGAAATAGTATGATGATGTAATAGCATGAGTGTATGAAGAAATGTACAAGCGTATAGATATAGATACGGTACAATGTACAATTGAATAGAGATAGAAATAGAGGAAATGATAAATGCAATTGCAAAAAAATGGACAAGGTTATTTTACAAAGTGTGAGGTGAAATGGTTAGTTTGGTTAGTTTTGTTTGTAGGTACAACTAACTTCCAGGCGCATACTTGTATGCTTGTATGCTTGTTTCAGATAAGGAATAATAACCACATAGAATATAATATGCAGATAAATGGATACACATATAATAAATATAGGGAAATTAGATGCATAGAAGAGTTTACGTTTAAATCCTCACTTCACATACACACACACACACACACACAATGGTAAAATATAATAATAAATAATAATAATAAAGATGCGAAATATTATAAAAATGCTTGTACAGTAACTATTGTACATATCTATAATGTATATGAATGTATACAAAAGGTATAAGCTCCGCTGTGATACGGAGTGTATGCACAAAACGTGACTAAGAATCCATCCATGGACCGCGGTGCACGGTGCAAACTGTATATTCTACATTCACATGTATAAAGCATGCAGGCAAAGTTGTTTCACTGGAAAAAAAATATGTTGTGTTGTTGTAAGTGTGTTGCGTAACAGATGATATGATATTTTGTTACGAAACAGCAAAGTACATATACAATATATATCTATGTCTATGTAAATATATGATACATCGACACTGCTCGCTCCTGGAACTCAATCGTATATAAATATATATTATATCATTTGTGTTTTGTGTATATGTGTGCACGTGCAGGTACATACATACATAGTTTTTGTGTTCTGTAGTTTACATTGAAATGACAGTATTCCATGCACATAAATAATTGAAATAAAGTTGATGTAGTAGAAACAAAGAGAGTTTATACTTCTTCCTCATACACATACCACATACCATCAACATTATTGAATACTTATGATGTAATACAGTAATATAATCTAAATAAATGTTATATTATTGAGGGTCGTTCGTTTCATTGTATTGTTATAACCATATCTATATCTAATATCTATATGATGATATATGGCCTTTACGACATAAACTCAAAACTCATGTTTGTCATAATAATAATGAGTATTATTATTTCATTTCATTATTCGTATAAAAATATGAGGAATATTTTCCTGATTTTTAGTACCAATAATACCAATAAAAATAATAAATAAATAAATAAATAATATATATATTTCTAGTAGTAATTGAGATTGGGCGTGTAAATTGAGTAGGCAGAGATAGCTAGACTTTTCCATAATGTACGATAAAATGTGTAGCAACAAGATAAGCAAAGATTATTATACATACCGAACGAAAAACATGAGACCAGGCTTTTTACATAGTAATACATGTGAGGATTACGCAATAGCTTTTACATTTCATGTAACATTGCTCAGTAGCACAAATAGATGATACGTAGAGGATGGCGGACAGAGGAGCGAACAAACAAGCAAAGAGGGAAAATAATGCTGCTACATCTCTCTCTCTCTCTCTCTCTCTCTCTCTCTCTCGTTCTGTCTTTCTGGCGTTTACATAATAGTTGGAAATTATACTGTATATATTTATTAATTTATATATAAATTATACATAGATACTTTAATGAGAACTTATGTCACTTATTATTATTATTATTATTGTTGTGCATATGGAGGAAAAGAGTCAAAGTACATTACGAACTATTTCTGGAAATATAAAAAAAATTTATGATATGGTTGATTGTCTATATATATTAGTTACATATGTGTACATTTATATATGTATGCATGCATTGAATATTAAATATAATAATGTGTAATATATAGTGTTCAAGAAAATGGATAGTCGTCTTTTGAAAAGTTGTAGCATTATCATCGTTATTTTCCGCTTATGTAATCCACATAATGAGTATAAGTAGCAATATGCTGGACATGGACAGGGACATGGATAGTTCTAGTACATGAATATATACATTTATAAAAAATAAACGTACATATCTACTTCAGAACGAGACTCTGAGCTCACGTTCATAATATGACATGCCATGACTTTAGTACTATAGCTAGTTAAAGTAAATGATACGACTATTTTATATTTCTATTTATATATGTAATTTCCTCGTATCATGTATTACGTATTAGGATGGTTATGTTATGTTAGTACTTATGAGAGAGTAATGGATGGATAGATGGATGGATGGATGGATGCTCGGAAGAGTTGACTATCAAGTAGTTGTAGTATTGAGTATGTTATTTTTCTATGGGGTAAAGTGATGCGCACGTGAGTGCGATTTCACGTGGACTTGAGCAGTTTTCTCTCTATATCTATGCTTTTCACTTATACTTTGCCTTGCACTCACGACCAGCTCAACGGAAGCCGGTCGATAATGCCATTTATGACTCTCTCTCTTTGACTCGTCTATACATGCATACATGCATACAGGCTCCATCCTCCATGCATATTTTTATGTGTATAAAGTGTGCAGTGTTCATGGATATCCTTACTTGAACAATAATAATAATATATAATATGTAACCCACCACCATCACGTTCCAGAACGATGTGTTACGTATTGCAGTTTCACCAACTAAAATATGTACAGATATAAACAAACACACACTATTAAAGCCTCATATTACTTGTACAAAATGTTTATACTTAGCCTTCGTATGAAAATGAAAATACAAATACAAAACATTCATGTGTGTATGTATTATGTATTAAGAGAGGTTTACGTAACCCGAACTTTGACGAAAAGACAAGCACACACTCTCCTCTTCTAGAACATGAAATCTTGTTTTATGCTCCTGTGTGTGCATAGTGCAAAGGTTGCTGTTGTTGTTGATGTGTTTGTTATTATTTTCGTTTCAAAGTAGAACTAACTGTAGCCTCTTTCATATAATACTTTAGGATACTCTATATTATGCTATATACTCTACTCTCCTTTTCATAGTTATGGACAAAAATTGTCAAATACAAGTACCCTGCAGTTGACTGTTGAATGTTACGTAAATTCTTGAGGAAGTTTTATATAATGTATATTTTGACGGTATTATTTATTTTCATAGTTATATAATAACATTTACACTGTACACTGTACATTCATGTACATTTATGTATATTTGCTAGCAGAAAGATAGAAAGCACCAGAACTAGAGAGAGAGAGATAGGCCAGTCTATTTACGATTTCCGACTTGAACTTGTTAACCTACAGTCGTCGTTGATGATTCTATCAGTCAACTGACTAAGCATTCAACAAGAAAAACGAGGACAAAAAGTACAAATTCATTTGAACACTTTAGGCTTGAGTTTTAGCTTGTTCATATGCATGTACTACTGGATACTGAATATGTATTATGTGTTATATTTATATTTTATTATGATATGATCCATCTCAACTTGTGTGTATGATTAAATAACCATAGTTTAATTCAATCAGATTATCAATTTTCTCAACTTTAATTACTTTGTGTAAAGTTGAGAGTTGAGATTGAGTACAGAGTAAAGAGTAAAGTACAGTACAGATTTCTATGTATGCCTTTTTATTTATTTATGTGGGCCAAGTGATGACTCAGCTTTTGAATGTAGAGTGTACATGCATAAAAAGAGGAAGAGGTTTATTGGGTAATGAGTAATTAATTTTCTCATATTTCCAGCAGCTGAAATTGAAAGCTGTTCTTGTTGGTTTTATTTCATAAACAGATCAACTATCCATCATATAGGAGAAATACATGCAATGTGCATATGTATACGGTTTAGTTTATGGTAGGCCAAACATGAAATCTTTGCCCTAGGACCGTTCCTCTTATTCCCATCATAGTTATTGTTATCATCATCATCAGGATTATTTTTTCATTGTAGAAAGTAGAAAATATAAACTTTCTCAGCATCAAATATTAAATTTTACATGTGTACTTAAAAAGAGAACATGGTGAGATGTCAAAACTTAAATCTTCATAAGTAGAACACTTATTTTCAAAGTAATTATTTCAAATTTATTAGTAGTACAATATAATAACTTGTTGACTGTCTCATTAATATTTTTGCAAAGTATGTTGAATAGCTTTGACTAGCATAAATTTATAGAATCTCAATATGATTTGATTTGATTCCTCAGTCACAAGTCATAGTAGTCACATGTTTGTCCGTGTGAGATGAATTATTATACAAAATACTAAAATTCATTTCCTTGTATGCAAATTTTCATTAACTGGAACAAAAAGTTTTTGTTTTCATACATTTGTACTTTCTTGTTATTTCTTTTCTTCTTTTTTTCAAAATACATAATTATTATAAAAATAGGAAACAGGGAAAATCTCACTTGAAAGTCACGCACCCGAGCCTTGTGAATCTTTTGTATTCTAGAGTTTAGAGGAGGATGAAATGCAAGAGAAAGCCTTGGAAAAACAACAAATATTCAGTATGTTTATAGGGTTCGGATGGAGAACTAAAAGGGAAAACTTGTACATGTAATAGGACATAGGACTGTGAAAAGAGAGAGAGAGAGAGAGAGAAACAGGGTATTGATAACAGCTCAATACGCAATCAAAATAGAACTCACGGTCATGACGCAATTTGAGCAATTAGGCACATGGTGAGCCCCGTGCGCGGAGAAATCTTATAACTATCTTTGGGCTTCATTTACCTTTTGATATCAACTTACCTGCCTATGCTCACCTTTTTTTATACTTTCTTTCTCTTCGTCTCTCTCACACAGTGCGTACCAAGATTAGTATTGTTTACCAAATAATATGTCAAACTAATAATGAAGATGATTCTATATTTAAGTCAACATTGTGACTAGTTATGACTAGTTTATTTGATTTTCAATATAAAAACAATAATAATAATAATAAAAGTTACTAATACTTTGAGAATAATAGAAAATAGAAATAATTATGTCAACAAAGTGTAAAATAAAACATTATGTGCATTATGTATTATGTAGTTCAACAAAGGGAGTTTTTTTTTGTAGAACACACATTATTATTATTGTAGATAGTATGTCAATACAGTATATACAAATAGAAAAGTATACGGGGATGCAACAAGTTGACCGGAGCAGAGCGGAGTCAAACTACCTATATGAGAGTACACAACAAATACGATATACTGCATACTAAATGTACCTTGTGTGTGTATCACTATAACAAATAAAAGGGAATAAAATCTGTATTGATTTAATTATAAACTGATAGATTATTTAGTTCCTCTCTATTTTTAACCTCAATGAGGACATAGACGTAACTACTGCATCTAGAATCTAGAATCTAAAATCTTGACTCTTGACTGATTAATGATTAATGACAAATATTTAATCAAGCTTTCGGCTTACCTTGTTTTTTTTCTAAATTTTTTTAAATGGTGGTAGTTGGGCTCGTGACATCACGTTTTAAAATTGAAACTACGCCATCACATAATAGAACATAACAACTGTATTATTTGTATTTATGATCTACTATCTACTATATATTGTATATTTTATAGAGGAAAAGCGTGCGAGCTGTTATAATGTAACTACTCCTTTACTCAAGACTCGAGAGGAAAACTATTGAATGATAATAAATTATTATTATTATTATTAGAGTGATTTGGTAATTGAATGAAACCTGTAGTTATTCAACGTTTACATAACGCCTTAATGAAACTTTTGAGTTTTGAGGCAAGAACAGTAGAGAGAAGAACCATAAAATATTGCATGAAAAGTGTACACGTTTCAAACGTACCACATACATACACTTGTACCAGTACAAATTATATGTATTATTAGATACACTAATCAATTTGAACAGGAGTTAAAAAAAATCAAAAATTTGTCTCTTTACTTAAATCGTTACACATATTTTGTATTTATGTGTATGGTATCAGTACTTGATTTAGTATTAATTATTATAGATTATAGACTATGAGTTGTAGTACTATTTTATTTACCATACATTATTTCCTCTTCCCTACCATTTATTTTGTTTATTTAGAATTGAATGATAAAACACCAACATGATGATAATTATGACGCAACGTACATGGAATTAGCAGTTTGATCAGGATTTTGACTAAGTTTTCACATAGCATAAACCATGTACATGTAGACATCATTTTTAGTATTGACTAACGATAGGTTTGACGCGTACATATGTATAAGATACATAAAAAAATTTGTAATTTCATAACGTTGTCTTTTGTCCTCCAAGATTTGAACTAAAAATTATATTTTAATTTTTAAGTCTATATCGAGTGTCGAGTATCGAGATCGACAGTTTAGACTAATAAATTGAAAAAGAAAACATCTTATGTCAGCAGTATACTTAATTATCTTTGAGTTGATTTTTCATGGACGCCTCATCATGTACGATGTACGATCATGTGTATCATTATATTTAATATGATGGATTAATGAAGGAATGAATGAAAACTGAAATGTTGCTGTATAACAAGAATAGGACAAAAACATTAAGACGAAGAAGAGGACGAGAAAAAAAGCCTTGACTTAAACTTCTTTTTACTTTTTTTTCGCTTTTTTCCATACTATGGAAAGTATTTCATGGAAAAAATTAGTCCATGTGTAATCGGTAGTGTTTTTTTTTTCAATGTACAATGTACATCCAACATTATATCTGTAGAAAGATTACAAAATGAAGGACTAGTCCAATCTCTCAAAAGAAATAATATCGATGGGTGTAGTATTAACCATGAAATAATTTTTAGTTCTCCATATTAAATGTGTCTTAATATTTATGAAATCAACACTATTATTATATTATTTTGTGACGGAGATGGTCAAGTGCAACTTTAAGCCATGACACAGTGCAGATAATATATATATATATATATATATATAACTTGAGCATTGAGCATCTTCTTACTTTACTTGTTTTGTATAACTTGGTTTCATTCTTGTTCTTCATCCACGTGTTTCTTTGGCATAGATAATAGATAAATTTTTCAAAAAAGAGCTTAGTTGTTGAATGGGACATTAAGAACATCATGTACTCATTCGAATTAGTATAAAATGCACACATATCAATTTCTATTATGTGCACATGAAGTTGTTTTTCAGAAGTAAACGTCATATGTATATGTAAAAATCCTGATCAGCAGTTTTTCCTGCCCTCATCTGTTTTTAAGAGTCAACTCTCCGATCAGAAGAGTTGAAACTGTAAACAACTTTTTTCCCCTTTATTCCATATACATAAAAATAATAAGCACCAACTCAACCTAACATTTTAGGGTGAAGGTAATGCATAGAAGTTTTTGGGTATGGATCGATAGATTTATAGATATAATAATTGAAAAAACAAAGTTTGTTTTTGAAACTATAGTATAGATTTTATACATATACTTTTTGTATAATAAATAATAACATGTATTTATATAAATTGTGTTGGGAGTTCATGCGCAGCATTGTGTAGAGTGTAGAGTGTAGGATTCTCATTAAAACTTTTGAAACATCAACCTTGTTGTCTGCGAGAAGTTACAATCTGTATTTTCGTATTTTGACACAGCCCTTTATTTTGTATTAACGAGTTCACTTTCAAACCGAATTCCGGATTCATTCTAAAGAGTTGAAGGACGTGCAATCCTGCAGATGAGTGCATTTGCATCTTGTATGTATACAATGTACAGTAGTTATTAGATTAAGAACACTAAAACTTCTCTCTCAAGGTAAAATGCATGTGTGAGAGAGTTATTTGTTATTTGTAAAGAAAATATAAATCTCCTTAGATTTGCGAATTTGTTTCAAAGGGCATTCAACTATTATATTTATACGCATAACACTGTTTATCTACATTGTACACTGTACACATGTTTTTTTTACAGTATTATATTATGGACTTTAGATTTTATCAGGAAAAAAAATAGCTACATATGAAATATTTTTATTTTTGTGTATGTATACATGATTATTTATAAACGAAATCTCTACATAGTTTTATGCATGCAGTTGTAAGAAATTGAATCTGGTTCAAAATTCCAGTGTATAATGTACATCACACAGTATACTTGTTTGTATACTTTACATGTTATACTTTATACATGCATGGTGTTTAATCTGAACCATTTGTGATTTGTTGTTTATGCATGCATGCATACATGTAGATATTGTATGAAGGAAATTTTAGTAATAGGAGGAAGAACTAGAGAATGAGAGGCTTCAAAAAATTAAAACTGTTTAGAGTTTCAAGTCGTAAAAAGTGGCTCAAATATAAACAAAACTTGAGAATTTTTATTTTTCTCCAACATGAACAAGGAACAGAAGGGGGAAAGAAACACGGACGTGGTGCATGAAAAATGTGTGCGTATGTGCATTTTCCATGTTAAATGTATAATGTATGTATGTATTATGTATGTATGTAACTAAATATTTATTTGCTGGGTGACATTGATACCAGAAGCAAATGCACAAAAACACTTGACAGTTTACATGCAAAAGTACAGAGTGCAGGGGGCCAGATTGAGATTGAGATAACAGGCTTGGAACTTGAAGTACATGTGTATTGTGTACATATCTAACAATAAAAAAATTGAGCATACTTGTGTGTTAAAAACTTTTAATAAAAACAAATAAAAGATTTGATTGTACTCATAATTCATAATTCACAACAAATCGTGTACTGTGTTGTAAAGTCCAAGTTTTGTACAAAAATTTATGATTAAAAAGTAGTTGAAATCTATTGCATAATTTTAGCACATATCAACTATCAACACGTTGACTTCAAAGTTAGACTACGACAACACAAACTCTGTCAAACTCGGCTTATTTCCAGTTTAATTAGTACGGTATTGTGTTTTCAATCAGTATAAGGACTGGACCTCTATACTTGAACATTTTTGCATCAGATGTATAGTCTAACAACTAACAATGCTAAAACATATAATCTAGTTCTTGTTAAATTGGATACACCGATAACGATATTGAACAACTTTTCAAAGTAATGGTACTTGAATTTTATTATGGATACTCCAGTCAATGTGTGTGTAATATTTACTGCATACATGTATCCATTGTACAAAGGCAGGAAAGAGCTTATGTAATCCTGTGCTAATCTTGTTGTTTAACCATGAAAAAAATAATAATCAAAACCTATTGAAAACGGTACCATATCTACATGGATACATAAAAGTATATTATTAACTGGTTAACACTCAAGTATTTAGTACTAGTAACTAATAACTTGAAGTTAAAGAATGATCACTAAATATTACAAATATCAATATTTCTGCTCAGATATGTCTACCCACATGAATGTGAAAACGTGATGAGCTCGAGTGTGTGTGCATTACTATTATGTCATTCATTTCTATTGCACATGTCATGTGTCTTTTAGCATCCTGTCACGTGTGTACAGGATTGTAATATATATTATTATATATTATTTGAATACATTAGAAATGAATGGAGAAACTAGTAATGAAATTATAGAAATAGGAAAAAAAAATCAACGTTTAAAAGCATTCTTAAATTTTTGCATTATCAGTTATCAGTAAAAATAGATAGAATTATTATTTAGTATAATTGAGGGGCTTGGAATTAAAAGAGCGTCCGCAAATACTTTCTAACGCAACCAGACGCTCTTTTAGCTCCAAGCCCCTCAATTTATGATAATGTCGAAAATTTAAACAAACAAATAGACAAAAAAAATTAAATATCAAATAGTTTATTAATTTTTTCCAATTTTTTTTTGTTTGATTTACAGAGACTCATCTGAGACGACAAGTAATGGTAGCTCGTGATTCACCAAATGGAGATGGCTGTACAAATTTACCACCACCACTCCCACCAAACTCGATGATGAGCATAAATGTGAACAGTAATTCTCCTCTGTCAAATAACGGAGGTGCTCGTGGATCACAGAATAATTTATTTCCAGCTGGTGCTCCAGCTCCACCCTCTCCAGCTTTCCCACTCACAGTCCCATTCGACTTGACCAACAACATGAAGCGTAAGGATTTATTCAATCAACGGAAACAACGAGAATTCATCCCAGACAATAAGAAGGATGACAGCTACTGGGATCGTCGTCGTCGTAATAATGAGGCAGCCAAACGGTCTCGAGAGAAACGACGATTCAATGACATGGTTTTAGAAGGAAGAGTAATTGAACTAACCAAAGAAAATCATATTCTCAAAGCCCAATTGATGGCAATCAAAGACAAATTTGGAATCAATGGAGACAGTCTCATCAGTTTAGAACAAGTCCTCCAAACCCTCCCAAGTAATGATCAAGTATTGAGTATCACAAAACGAAATACCAAAGTATTCTCACCAGGTTACATGAAGAATTCCAACTTTGCAAACTCCCCTCCATCCTCCACGGATGGGAGAGATCGGGATCATATGGATGATGATGATGACAATGGAAGTCCAACTCGCTACTCACATCATAATATGGATGATAGATCTCGAAGTCCAGTTCTTCATCATCATTTGGTGGGTCATCTGACCAATAATAATAATAACAATAATAATAATAATCCAAATGGAGTTCATGTCGGTCTCCATGCTCCACCTCATATTGAAATTGAAAAACCACACAATGGGGATCATCACACTGTCTACTCTTCTGGAATTGGTTCAGACAATTCTGACTATTCACCCAGTTCTCAGTCCCCTCCTAACCATCACCATCACCACCATCATCATCACCTCCATGCTGAAAATCTAAGTAGTAGCCGAAGTAGTCTGTCCCCATCTGAAAATATCCTTAATTTGAGCATCAGTTGTAATCAAAGTAATGGAGAAGCAATGGATGATGATGAAAATAATTCAGACTCTGATAATGAAAATGGTCATGGAGATGGCCGAGCAGTCATTCGTCGTGGTGCTGGAAAAGTTCGTTTTGAAAATAATAATAATAATAATAATAACAACAACAATGAACTACATGGAAAAAATCATGGACCAAATAAAAATCATATCAGTAATAACAACCTTAATGGTAATAATAATAATAATAATAATAACAACAACAACAATAACAACAGTCTCCCACATAAATTGCGACACAAGCAAATGAGTCATTTGGGTGAAAAGGATTTACCACCATATCCATATGTTGTTGTTGGTCGTGGATTAAAACGGGACTCTACTGGAAGTCCACCATGTACTCATTGGGATCAAGATGAGTCGGAATCCACTGGTAGCACTGGAAGTTCAGATGAAAGAGACTCTGGTAAGTACTTACTTATTTTCATCTTCATGAATAATTACTACATTTTATGACTGATTTTATAAAAAGGAAAATCAAATATTTTTATTATCCGTGTACTTTAACTAATTCTCTACTTTTTATTTATTTAAATTAGGAATTTCCATCAATGGTGAAGATCGAAATAAACGTCAACCCAGTCCACTGTCTGCTTTCAAAGCGAGTGCAAATAGTACTAATGGCGATAGTGTCATCACCGAGTCTTCCGCATCTCCTGCCCCACAAAGGAAACGAGCAAAAAAACGATTTGTTCCAGAAGAAAGCCAGTTGGAGACAGAGAACTGTCATTTAAAATCCGAATTGAAACGACTCGCAAGTGAAGTTCAAATGATGAAAACGTTTCTCGTAAAACCCACCAGACCCCGTACCAATGATCCTAATCAACAACAACAACAGCAGCAGCAACAACAACAACAACATGATGAAAATTCATGTGACTCATCAGCTTAGAAAAATTAATATTAGAGAATAAATATATATATAATTTTTTAGTAAAAAAAAGAAAGAAAGAAATGAAAAAATGTAAAATAGATAATATTTTTCTTCGAAAATAAAAAAGACGTACAATTATTATATCATTAAGCTATATACATATGAAATGTTATAGCGTTAAATTACGATTCACATATAATATATGTGTAGATATGTATTAAGGATCTGTACAGTTTAATTTTTAAATATGTATATGAGAAAAGAAAGTATATACATAGAACATAAAAAGTTCTATATTATATCTTATTATTTATTTATTTAGTATTAACTTACTATAAACTTTTTTTTGGTATGAAATAGTAAGAGAATGACATATATGTAATAGATTTTAATTTTTATTTAGTTGTATTTCTTATACATAGTAAATTGTTGTTAAATGTGTGTGGATGGTGAATGAATGTTAAAACTCGCAAATCGTGTATATATTGACAAATTATAGGTAAATTCGTATCGTGATGTATGGTGTAAAATGACAAAGTCACATGTATATAATATATATTTTCACTTGTTCTTTTTTTTTGCTTTATGTATGAACCGAGTTGTTTATATGTTACTGAAGAACTTTTTCTTCTATATATGTGGGTAAAATCATAAAAACCCACTCAACGAAGTAAACCCACTTTTTTATTTATTATAATAGCTGAGAATAAGAACTATCTACCATGAAAATTTCAAGTCTGTAGCAAATTGGGAAGTATTTTAAAATAATTAATTTCATAAATTTTTTAACATGTAAGAGATGCTGTGCGGGAAATCGGCGCGTCGATTTTCTGCGCAATACAGTTTACTTCGTTGAGTGGGTTTTTATTATTCACGTTACATATATACACATATATATCTTTCTTCCTTGGGATACAAGAACAAAGACAGTAGAGTGATGTATACAGTTCAATGTTCCAAAATATATCTACATGTACACAAACTTGTAATTGACTTTAGTTAATATATTAATTTATATGAACGGGACAAAAAAAAACGATCTCCGGTTTTTCATTTCTGTTTGTCTTTGTCATTCTTTTTATGCATCACACACACACACACACACATTGATACGATTTTACCTAGACATCTTGTGTGTGAAAATTTCTATATTATACTGAAATCATGTGTATTGTACATGGGCGTATAATATAGTATTGTACATGCTCCTAAACTATATATATTTATTATAATTGATACAAATTAATTTATTCGTTATTTATATATAATGTACAGGAATAGAGTATATTTTTAATTTTTATGGTATTTATTCGTAGATATACATAGATTCATATATATAGGTAGATACACAATGGAAAGAGTATTCGTCAAACGGTATAAAATGTAAAACGATATTAGGCATAGTTTATACAAAGATGTATATTTTATTTTGTATATTTTACTAAATTATTATTTATTTTAAAAGGTATCATTTTTTTGTGTCGTGTGTATATGTAGAGCTATTATTACACCGATGAATAGCATATACTTAGATTATTATTTATACATGTTTGATTGAGTTTGTTCTAGTATATAAATATACTGTACATATTGTGTACATGTATGAGACGACTGTGTAAGAGAATGTGTGTGCTGTGTTGCTACGTATGAGCCAGTTGACTGAAAAAATGTTAGCTGTTTTTATATTCTACAAATAGTTTATTAGGGATTATTATATAAAAATTTACTATATATATATTATACAATGTACGTAATGTTGTTTATTTATATTTACAAAGAACTCATTTTTATACACATGAATATATATTATATAGGGAATGTTTTTTGTGTCAACCAGTCAAAAAAAATGTATATGGGAAGATTTTGAGCCGTGTGAGAGACAACTACATATAATTATATATCATATAGAATAATAATATTTTATAAAACTTATATATATACACACAGTCAATGTTTTTGAAATTGATAGCCAACTTCAATGGGGATTATATTATTATGATTACATAATGATGGATTTATATATAATGATAATCAAATATGAAATCCATATATAAAATATATATATTTGTCATCATTTAAATACAAAATATATGGAGATCATTTTTCACTGTACTTCCCCGAAAAAACATTGATTGAACATATGTAAACTATAATACATATAAAATATGTACTTTACACACACACACATATTTATATACAAACTTACACTCGAGTACAGAGATGAATATTTATAATATAGATTAATGCAGATATATAATAATGCTCTTGTACATATATTTATTTTTTAATTATTATTATCTTCTTTAATTATATATTATGATATACTGATGAACATAATTAAATACACAATATGTCAAACTTATTTACTTGTCTACTGTGTGTACTATGTACCTATATACAAAAAAGTGTCAAGTTATTATACTGTCATACATACATATATACAAGTTTTTATATTATATTACTATTGTACTATATATATATATATTGTATATATTATACAAAATTATGATAACTCTCATCATTCATCATGAACAAAAGTACCTTCTTCTTTTTTTATACACAATCAGAATGACATACGAGCTCCGATATGTACACGTATACTTTTGGTGTGTCCCGAAAAAAAAGGGAAAAGTAGAAACATAAGATGAGTGATGAGAAAAGAGAAAGTTGAGTATATATACATAAAGACGTGTGATATGAGAACCATATATACCTGGAATGTAACGAAAGTACTTTTGGACTACACATATATACACTATACAAAATATTGAGAGTGAGAATGGATTCGTCTGACGAATTCTAGTTTATTTTTTCAGTTTTAGGCTGAATATATTGTACATTATATTTATACACAAAAACATATAAAAATACATTTTTTTCAAAAACTATATATATTATATCAATCGATGCATATGTACCTGGAATGTATCTGTGAGGAATATTGTGTAAATCGTCCATTTTACACAAAATTTGAAACTTTATATTTATTACAAATAATAATACATTATAATGTTTTGAATTACTAATTTTATTACCAAAACTTGTGTATGAAAATATAGTATAACTTTAATGTAAACACTTTAATATCGGTAGCTTTGTACTTTTTAAGGAGTTTTAAATCATAATATATACATAAATATATATATACACATCATATTTTTATTATCCAATTCATAGAATTGCGTAGATCATTTACTATGTGTATTATAAATGTAAGACAAAGTATTGTACATATATGCGTAAAAGTTGTTGAACGAGAATGGTTGTTATGATAAATTTAGATACCTAAATAAGAGGTTACACAGATATGTATCTACAAACGTGTATATTACATGTGCGTATACAAATATCTAAAATCATCAGTTTTGATATTCCTGGACAGAGTAAGTAGTGAACATCAGCTACTAAAAACCACAGAGTTGTCCAGTAATATAAGAACAAAATTCTGATTGTACAGTATACATTTGATATACATATGATACATAGATTTTAAATTTGTGAGGAACTTGTAAACTCTGATTCGCAGTGTAATATCATCATGTACATGTAATTTAACTGTTATGTAATATACTTTATACTAATTTTATGTGCTCCCTAAAAAAACTACTATTTATTTCTAACCAGACACTTGAGTATCTCTCATGATCTATAATATGTATACATATGCATTAAAGCAACTTTTTGTTTCATTTTTGGACACATTTCACATGTTAACCTTAAAAAAAAGTAATAACTGCTGCCATTTGCAATCTATAAGGGGTTTGGTCATTTTTTCGACATTCAATTAAAAAAGAAAATCCTTCTTCCATCTTCCTAAATAACTCTCCCAAATTCTATACTGTGTTAACTTTTTGTTTTAAACTGGTTGAATTTTCAGTACTTTTCTTTCCTCCTTTTATACTGTATGTAATATAGATATAAAACAAATGTATCAGAGATATTTTATGTATTATATTTTATATATTCTTATCATTTGTTTTTTCTTTTGCTTTTTGTAGAAAAATGTCTTGAGTAAACTTTTCACTTTTTTTTTCTTATTCTCTTTCCAATTTTCTCGTGCATAATGTAGTCTACCTTTTTTGGTTTTATACTCAATTACTTTGTATTGATAAAAACTACAAAATTGTATCATTCTTCAATTTTCTTTGTAAGTTTTTAATAATGATAAATATATACATTACATTTAACCCAAAAACTGTTACTGGTTTATATTTATCTTCCCATGTGTATTAATTAACATAAAATATTGTATATCTGTTTTATATTATATACGTAATGATGATGATATGATGAATTTGTGTTGTTATGAATGTTCGGATATTTTATCATGGTGTAGGAATATTACTATATACATACATGCACATGTATGTATATATACTCTATATTTTTTCTCTCGCTCGAATATGAACTGACTGAAGTTATTATTATCATTATTGTTGTTGTTTGTTTGTTTTATTTGTGGCTGTTATGTTTTTTTGGGTGACATCTCAATTCGATATGTCGTTTGATTTTTAACAAAATCACCAGTTATTTATTTATTTTATTCTAGTAGTACATAATACAGTTACATTATGTCGTGCATTTTAGTAGTCTGTTACATGTAAAATGCGTATGAAGAGTACTTTGGTTTGGTCAAAAGTTGTTTTTCCTTACAGTTCTGAATTCACTTACACATAAAATATTATGAATTCTAAACATGGAAGTAAAACAGCTACTATAATAAGTATAGTAATGTAATGGTATATATGTGTGTACGTTTCAATTTTACCCTATATATATCTATCAGAAAATACTATGTAAAATATACAAACCTTTTTGTTCATTTATAATAAAATATAGTAAATTATTACCTTCAAATCTTTTGTTCTTCATTGAACACCATGAGTTAAAAATTCATTCATTTATTTTTCATGTTTCATATAAAACTAAATGTTTCATTTACGGACAAATACGTGAGCACAGAGCTTTCATCAAGTCTTTTCTAAAGAAAAGTACACATCATATTTATGCACAATTTATCATACTAAAGATATAGTTAAAGTATATGAGTGGTTAGTACACGTCATACTTGTATTGCATTACCTACTACGCACAATATTATGCTTTTATCGAAATACATGGGTACTAATTCAATGGTGAAAGTCTATGGTAACGATTACATATAATATGCGGACACTGAAAAATTCAAGAATTTCGCCCGTTGTAGTATAACTAACTGCTAAGTGTGTACCATGTAATATCAACGCATCTCATGTCTGACATGTTTTTACTATATGCATCTAAGTATATGTAACCTTGGATGAAAAAAATGGAAAAAGATATGTTGGAATGCAATATTTTCTTTATTAATGCTCAAATGTTAGGTCATAATTTATTACAGGTACTTTGTATAATCTACAGTATATATAGCCATTTTAAAACGGTAACAAATAAAAACAACAATAATAATTTTACAGTATATTTGGCTGTAAGAAATAAATAATAATAATAAGAGTATAAATATATTGTACCTAATAATAAAAGTATATAGTTAACGGACAAGGCAATGAGACATTGCAATAAATTAAAGAAAGTGCGTGTATTTTTTTTCTACTTAACTTAGGAATACAATAAAATGTTGTTTTAAACTAGCTATATAATTGTTTCAATAACACGGGTTTGTTGTTAGTGTATTATATGTATATGTAAACATACATGTGAAGTTTGTTAGTCATTATAGTAGTACAATAGTACAAGTACTTTATTTAGTGTACCGAATTTTCAAGGAATTTAATCAGAGCGAAAATGTTAAAGAAAACAGTAAAGAGTAAAGATAAAAGTTCCCACACAGAGGTGAATAAATAACAATAAATAAATAAATAAATACACTCATGAAAATTCAAAATGAAGTAAATTTTCAAAACAGATTTTAGTAATTGTTAGTTAGTATGTTAAAAATGAATTGTATTAAAGTTATTTGCAATTTATTAAATTACTATAATCATTTGTCATTTGTATGTATAATATATTGTATTATATTATTATGTATTCACTAACGTTAGTATCACTATAATATAATATATATTTAGTAGTAATTTATATCATCACAAAAGTAGACTAGCTAAAATATGCATTATCATCATATTATATTGTATTGTTCATATTTGTCTATAATGTATATTCCTTCTTGTTTGTGCTATGGTTGTGTTCCTTAGTTTTTTGACCAATCAAATTGTTGAATATCAAATTGAGCATCGTCTGAAAATCCTTCACTGGATTGATATTTTACCCATTCAGCCAAGACTTTTTGCAAATTTGGTGACACACATTGATTACAAACGGTGTGGGGTGATCCGAATTTGTCAACAATACATTCACAATGCTGTGAAAACACAATAGAAAAAACACATTAGTATGATAAATTATATAATAAAACCATCCATTTCTGATAGCTTTCATAGGTAATTATTGTTAAAATTTTCTAAATAAGTATTTTCAAAGTACCTGACATGGAGAAGGTTGAGCAGTGAGAGTGACACGTCTGGCCCAAACATCAACAAATTTCTTTGATGATTTTTGAAGAGTGAATCTAGTTCCGTTGGTTTCAATGGCAATTGGAGTACAAAGATCCTTGGGAAGATTGATTTGTCTTTTCACGGATTTGTCTGCTTCCAAACTATTGTTTCTAATATGAAGATAAGTGTACACTCCGACTCGGTCGATTCCAAAAATCTTGTTATTTCCAGTATCCTTCTTATTTCCCTGTGTATAAAAAAACAGAATACAATTTTCCATTAATTTCTTCAAAAAAAAGGAGATTATTCCATTATTTGTCGTATTATTTTTTTCCAAAGTTACAAGTATTCGACATGAAATACAAGAAAAAAAAACAATATTGTATTTATGTACCTTGTAAGAAAAGTCTTTAGGGGTCAACATATGAAGTTTCATGTCATTTTCCAAGAGGAGAGTGAGGGTATCGGGATAGCGACTCTCACTTCCACATTTTTCATCTCCACACGTGATGGCAATGAGTGTTTTGGAGACTCCAGCACGGAATTTCAAAGTACTGGCAGCAAATTCAATAGCTCCATACAAATCACCCTGTCCATTTCCATTCATGTCAATTCCATCAGAAACTCGGAAGAGTGTGCTATGGGCCCAGATTTGTCCAGAGGAAGTTCTAATATGAGGATTTCTATGTGGTCCTTGTCCTCCATAGCCAATGAGAGCGTAACGGTTCTCAGTGAGTCCACCTTGAGTTTTGAGAGTATTGTCCAATTTCCGGATAATGTCTGTGAGTCCACTAGTTGAAAGACAGGAGGCTTCTTCAAGTAAGATGACAACATCAGCTGATTTTGGTGGTGTAATTCCTTCATCGGCCTTGATTGTTGCATTTTCTCCACTCATCAAAGTTGTACCATCTTCCAATTTACAGTGAACTAAAAAAAAGAAAGAAAAAGAAAAGTAAATTAAACAAAATCAAAACCATTAGTATTTTAACTGTCTAAATTCTGAGGATAAAAATGTGTAATGTGTGTTAATATTATTGTATGTGTAGCTTTTTAATTACCACAAACTGGAGGAAGCCAAACATCAACTCCATTCTTTTGACATTCAGCCACATAGGCATTAATAGCAGTACAGGCGGATTGTTGTCGGGCGGCCTTGTTCATATTCCTGGAGGTGTCAAATCTGCACATATCCTTGAAAACAGTAGTGTCCACACGACTGAAACAGGGTCTCAAGAAACTACTCCTCTCCTCAAAATGTTGACTACAAACATTTTCAGCATCTTCAATTTGATTTTGATTTTGGTTGTTTTCAATCCTGGCCAAGTTCTTCATCCGACACTCTCCACTTTGCCGTCCAACACGCCAAGAGTGGGCAAAATGAGCCACATCCTCCACAATTTGACCTTCAGGTGTTCTCATATCATTCATTTGTTCATTATCATAGGAGCCAAGAAGTCCAGCAACCTTTTCAAAGTACCAACCAGAAACGGATACGGTACAAACAGCAGGGGATTGACTACAGGTCATTTGGAATCCACGACTATCATAGATTTCCAAGGCATTGGGCATCCTTCGGATGAAAGTTGGTCCAACTTCCAAAGGTAATTCCGCTTTACGTCCATCCAATGTCACTTTCAAGTTTGAAGCATCAATCTCCACAGCATTTTGTCCACTGATGAGACTGTAACTCTTCTTTCGGATGTCTCCATCTCTAGTATTCTCATAGTTGACGATGAGAGAGAAATTTTGGTGAAGGAGGTCAGCAGCTAGGACATAACTACATTCTCCAGCAAAACGGAAATACTTCTTGTCAAAGGTGTAGTAGTGATAGTCTCCAGCCATGACGGCATGTGCTCCAAAAGGAGGAAGAATATCACGAATGTTCATGTCCAAAGCAGGTTTAACGCTGTTGAAAGTATCAAGGATCTTGTAGTAAAAGTCACTCAATTTGTTCACATCTTGAGCATCCTCTTCATTTCCTCCGAGTTGAGGGAGACTTTGGAAATCCTCCCATTGGACAAAGGTCAAGGGTTGATGAAATTCAATTGCTCCTTTAGCAGTGTCCCAGATGATGGTGTGAGTTGGGATGTGACGACGGATGAGAGAGTCGAGACATTGAAGAACTTTAGTTACCAACATTTTTAGTTTCTGTTCAGCTTCGATGAAACCGAGGAATCGGGTGGTGTAGGCTTGAATTCGGACGGAAACATGACGGAGGTAGGGGAAAGGAGGAAGTTCCAGGATGGAGAGAAGATTCTTCTCTTCAATGGCAGCATTCAAAGCGTCGTAGTAGGGTAAGTAGTAGACGCGGAGTGGTTGCCAAATGCTAATTTATTGTAAAAAATAGTAAAACAAATACACAAGAAAATTAGACACTTCATACATTAAATTTTGTATACAAAATACACAAGTATATAGATTTTTTTTTCTTTTCTTTTTTTTCTTACAGGTCATCCAAATAGACACGAGCTCGTTCAACAAAGTCTTGTAAAGGCAATTCTTCAACCCAAGACGCATAGTCTTGGTACAAGAGAATGGCTTTCCGGATGACTCCAACACCCAAAAGTTTCTTTTCAACAACATCCAACTTTCCTTCAATGATCTCAACAAGAGTTTCATAAGTATCTTCAATCATGTCATAGAATTCAGCGACAAATTTGAAATTTTCACTCCAAACTCTTTCAATCCAGTCCTCAACA
>JABASP010001773.1:0-25633 GCA_019776565.1 Sminthurinus signatus | reverse complement strand
GGTTGTAATTACCCAAAATCTTGGTGCATTGAGATGCGGTTGGCTGGCATGAGTGGTCTGCCATTGAGGAACCATTCGACTCTCATTGTTGGATCGGATTGGGGCTCTAGTCGACATTCAAAGTGACATTGTTGATGCTCCCGGATCCTGTTTGTTCCTTTCATTGGTCCCAAAAATCGTGGAGCAACTTGCTTCACTTCCTCAACTGCATGAGTGGTCCTACTGTAACGACTGTATCGGAGGAAGAGAAAATTATGAGAAAAAATATGATGAGTAATGAGTTATTTTGTAAAAATGGAGAAAGTCTTTTAGAAAAAGAGAAAAAGAAAATAGTAACATGTAATTTGTAATTTTGAATACCTAGAATCTTCAAGGTATTGGATTTTCTCCAGTCCTTCGGGATGTTGACTATCAAGGATGACATCTACTTTGGACACCACCGAGAGGGCGGCAACAGTTTGAGCACGTCCTAATTTATTTGTAGCTACACAAGTGTAAGTTCCTTGGTCGTGAATTGTCACTTGTTTGATGGTCAGGGCGACATAACTACTCAAGAAAATTCAATAGAAAAGATAAAACAGAGATCAAAAGCTATTCAGATTCAGGTGAAAGGTGTATGAACTATTATAAGAAACAGGTGCAAAATTGTAAGTAAAATTACAAGTATAAAAATGCTTACCCAAAGTTAAAGAAGGTTGTGATTCGAGAACCTGGAAATAATTTAAAATTTAAATAGCATTGAATTTAAATGAACTTGAAAATATTCTAAGACACTTTGAACTTCTTTTGATGGATATTTTGTATTAAGTGTGACTTACTGGCTTCAACTGGCCTTCCATCCTTGAACCATTCCACTACACATGAAAATAAAATAATACGGTTAACATTCATTTTTTTTTGTTTGTCATCTGCTTATAGTTTATAGGCATTTTTGATGTATGAATGAAGAATAAAGAATGATAACAACCTCGCAAGTGACCATCTCCAACTGGTGCGATTCTAGCCTCAAAATGAGCAAAGGCCTGCTCGCGGATGTTGAGTTGATCTTTGATGGGTGTGACGAATTCAGGTGGAGAAGTGGACTCTGGAACTTCGTCCACTCGTTTAAATTGAGAAATTTCTTGGTAAGCTTCCAATTCCTCAACTGACTGGATGTATTTTTGTTGTTCTGGAATACCTAATGAACCGGTTACGGAACTCTTGGCTGTAAAGACAAAGCAAAGGTAAACATGAGTTAACTTTTTTCATGATTTTGTATTTTCTTGAAATTCTATCATTTTTGTTTTTTTTTTATGTCTTTTAAAATTACCAAGAACTTGAAGGTAGGCGTGAGATAGGGCTTCACCAACGGAATTAGTAGCTCTTACAGTATATGTTCCAGTATCTAAGAGTCAAAGAGCACAAGGGTCACATGTAATTCAAAGTTATGCATTTTGCAATAAAAATGAAAGGAAAGAAATACTTTTTTGTAATGTCTTTTGAAATTTGAAAAAGATAAACAGTAAACATTTGATAGTTCGTACCTTCAGGTCGTAAGTGCATAATATTAAGACTAACATATCCAAAATTATAAATATTAGTGATTCTTGAACTTGCAGTCAATTGTTTTCCATCTTTAAACCATTCAACCTGTAAAAATTCACAAACAAGTATTAATAAAAAATACATACTTGTTTTAGACTTTTTTTCATCTACAGACGAGCTAAACATTGGTATTTCTCATACAAATACAGTGGTATTTAAGCTAATTTTCTATGTTCTTACTCTCATTGTTGGATCGGAGACGGGAACCAAAAGAGCTTCAAAGTGAGCATTTTTACCCTCGCTCAATTCACCCAAGTTGACTAGTTCTTTGGTAAATACGGGTTTCTGTCGGTTTTCCTCCACAGACTCGGTCCTTGTGTACCGGACATAATCCTCCAGCTGCTGAATCTTTTCCCAGCTGTCTGGATGTTGAGATCGACTTTCAATTGTTGTTCGTGCTACATAAATATTAAAGGCAAATACAAAATCAATCCATATTTCTGTATTTTACATGAGCATTTTATTTTCTACATATTTTCAGTAAAATTTCAATGTCAAATTCACAGGAAAAGTTCATTCTAAATCTTACGTTCAACAGTGAGAGTTGCAGAGCTTTCGGCGGAGCCAGTGGCGGAACTGACAACGCAGGTGTAGACTGCACTATCAGATTGATTGAGACTCATCAAGTCCAAGGCAATGAAACCAAATCGGTTGGTCAAATTTACTCTGGAACTGGCTGTCAGTGCTACTCCATTAACGTACCATTCAACCTAAATTCATTCAATCATTCATTCAGTAGATCATTCACTTGAATATTATTTATAACAAAATCCCACCATTAAAAATTAAAACTCATCAATTATCATCATATTGTTGTTGTTTTTGTTGTTGTATGATGAGAAAAGTTGAGTTTATCCACATAATTTCATGATTTCATGCTTCGCTTACCCTCATCGTTGAGTCACCAACGGGATGTACTTTGGCCTCAAAGTGAGCTCGTCCTCCCTCCACTTGCTTGACATCCCGAAGAGGGGTAAGAAATACTGGTGGTTCGAAAGTTCGATCTTGCTCCGGTCGAGTTTGTTGGGGTCGAGATCTTTCAACATGGCGGAGGTAAATGACCTCTGGTGATGGAGGTTTCCTAAACATTCATTAAAAAATCATTTCAATATCAGTTTTACATTCATTTTTCGGTTCAAGAGACTGAAATCTCAATAAAAGATGCTTAAATATTGAATATAATTTCAAACTCAGAGTCAGTACAAGGTCACATTTTGAATGCAAACTATTTTCATCTTTCATCCTCTGGCTCAAACAATTTCGTGCATTGAAAATTGGAAAATTGAAGCTTTCTGTCATTTGCCCATTTGTCATTTGATTGATCCAATTTCGTCTATTCATTGTTATTCGTTCATTTATCAAAATTTCGCATAGCCTGTGTCATTGTGTCATGAATGCAAATTTAAAATACTATGTTTTATACAAAAGTACATACTATAAAAGTATTCTCTGCAGCTGTGTGTGGAAATGGTGGGATGAATCATCATTACAAAAGTTAGCAGCCATGCTTTTTTCTTTATTTTTTCTTCCTCAATCCTAAACTCCCTCATTCCGCCTCTCCCATATATTCCAAGCCGAACCATTCAAATGAGAGTCTACACTCTTCACTCTTACTATACAGTCTAATACTATTTACTATACAGTCGTACAGTCGTACAGTTGGAGAGAATGAAGCGATAAGGAAGGAAACTGGGACATTTTAAATTCTTTCGTACGAGTATTTTAAAAATACGACATGAGTTGAGTCGAGTTGAGGAATGGCGACGACAAAAATCAGCAAACTCCAAACTCCTCTTTTCTTTTTCCTTTTTCTATTTACCAAAAGTATTCATTTCCCATGTACAAAAGTCCCAAGACTCAAGACGGAAAAACAGCATTTCCTTTATACATTTTCTCTGTACTCTACTCCCTGTAGTCTGTAGTCTGTATAGTTTTTAGTTTGTAGTTTGTAAAAGACGGAACAGATGTGCAATTTTCTTTCTCCCTTTTCCTACATCCTACATGTACATTGTACATTTTATATTGTACACTGTGTTTTTGTGGATTTGTGTGTGTATTTAGTTGAAGCCTGAATGCATTTTTGCGGGCCGTTTTTTTTACGATCCCCACGTGTGTTCCGTCTTTCTTCCGTACAATAAAATAATAGTTTTTCAGCATTATCCATACTCCATACTTTACACACTGTACTATTTATTATGTATTGCATATTGTAGACTGTATAGACTCTAGACTGTCGACTCTAATTTGTACTACATACATTTGAATTTTGAGTGATAAGATATTCAACATTTTCTGGCAAGAAAACTAATGGAAAACCCTACAGCCCGTGTGTAAATACACTTTGAGATGAGAATCCGAATATGAATACGAATATGAATACAAATAGGAATAAATGGAGACCGGAGACAAGTGTGACTGAAACCAAAACTCAAAAAATGAAGAGTAAAAAGTAAAGAGTAAAAAGAATACACAGACACACAAGACACAAGCTTATTAGTATTATCATTATCATTATCAATGTAAACGTTGAACCCCGCTGATGATGGCGGTGCTGACGCTAATTCCACTGCTAATGATGATGATGATGATAAAATGTATAAAAATTGCGGAACTTGGAATAAACAGAAAGCAGATGAATCGCGATTCGAGACTAGAGAATTTCTTTGATGACAGAGCGTCATTAAACTTTTGATACACAAACAATGGAAACGGCAAATAGGAAATGGCAATGCACAGAATTATGGGTAACAGAGAACGGATGAACGGGGAAATAAGATTAAAATTTAGAGGTCAAATCGTATGTATGTACAAATTATTATAAGCTGTGAGATTGAAGATTGAAGATGTATGGTTGATTAGAGATTAGAATTAGAGATAAGAAGGAAAAAGAGAAGGTTAAATTTGAAACTCACTCTGGTTCAACGACTTTGGTGGGTTTGGGAAGATGGAGTCTCCAAGGTTGACCGGGTGTTTCTTGTGGTCGTTCCACAAACAGTCTTGCTCGAGTTGCTGTTGATCCTGCCACATTTTGAGCCATGCACTGATACCAGGCAGAATCACTGATGCTCGCCTGTGGGATCTCCAGCTTGGATGCACCACCCTCTGATGTTATTATCACATTGTTACTGGATGTGATCCCAACACCGTCCTGTTTTCAATTAAATAAAATCATGGTTTGTTAGTTTACTATTATGACCTTCAATTCCTTTTGCATAGCATTTCAACATTCAAATTTATAAGTAGCATTAAAAAACCAAGAATCAAAAATCAAAACAAAAGAAGTTTTTGTTGTTTGATCTACATAAAAAAGGTTTATTTATTGTAATTCTTTGTTATTCTTTTTACCTTTTGCCATGTAATGCGTGGGACGGGAGTTCCGACGGCTCTTGCAAAGAGTTCGACGGGCTCTCCTTCTCTCACGTGGACGGTACTGAATCGTTCTACAAATTTGGGTGCGACGACATTCTCCTTCTCTATTACATTCACATTGACTTCGAATGTGGCCTCACCTTTATTTTACAAAAAATATAAATGAAAAAACAGTTGGAATTTTGTGTAAATAAATGAAGAGAATATTATGCTAAAAATACACATTATGTTTTTACTTTTTACAAATTTGAATGGTATGATGACTGACCTGACTTATTTCTAGCGATGCAAGTTAGTACTCCTGCATCATTTCGATTGACTGCTGTGATGAGGAGGGCATGATGTCCCTGCTCATTCACGAGGATCTTGTGTGTGTTGTCATTCTGAATGACTTGGCCGTTGATGAGCCAGGTGACGTCCGGTGGAGGACGACCTATCACACGTGCTTCTAGTCTAAGGGATTTGAGTTCTGTCACGTCGATGTCTCGGGGTGGTGTGGAGGTAAATCGAGGCGCAAGGGACTTATCATCAACAGGTTTCTTGTCATAGGAAATTTCGGGCTGTTCCACTGCAAGTGTTGAGGAGGAGACCACAGAACCTATAAAAAATAGAAATAAAATGTTAAAAAGGTCCAGGAACTTTTTTAAAATGAAAACATGAAACTATAGATCCAGTTTGATCTTTATTTTTACCTGAAGAGTTTTCGGCCAAAAGAGTGTAGTGACCAGCGTCATTAGGATTGACTGAACTAATAAATAAGGAAGAGGTGCGACCATCAAAACTCGTCTTGACTCTATTGGATTCCGTTAGTCTCTGTCCATCTTTGAACCACGTCAGCTGGAAATACAAAAATCAATAATCATGAGCTTTTCCATTTTTAAAAGGTTTTATAAGAAGAGTTGATTAAAAGATATTTTTAAATGATTTACCCTTGCAGGGCCACCACCAAGTCCAACACTAAAGACAGCATTAGAACCTTCAACTAACTTTGAATTTCTAGGTTTTTGAAGGACCTGTGGTTGTACTTTAGCACTTGGAATTGGTTCTTGAGTTTCCCCAGGATATCGTCGAGTTATCACTTGTCGGTATTCCACTTCTCTCAAGAGTCTGTACTCAAAAGTGTCCACGTGGAACTCCTCATTTCGAGACTGTTGACTTGAGAAACTAGTTAAACTGTTGCTTCCATTCACTTGTGGAGACTGAGGTTGATACTGAAGTTGCTGCTGCTGTGTTTGTATCTGTGTTGAAGTTTGAGTTTGACTCCTCTGTCTCTGCAAGTAAGCTGGAGCTGATGATAATGGTTGTTGGGGTGGTGGTGGTGGTGGTGGTTGTTGTTGTTGCTGCTGCTGATAGATTTGTTGTTGAATTATTTGCTGCCTTTGGATCTCAATGGATTGTTGTCGTTGGTATTCAAATTGTTGTTGTTGCTGAGCCAACTGGGTTCGTTGTTGTTGTTCTATTAGTTGGAGTTGTTGCTGCTGTTGTAGTTGTTGTTGTCGTTGAATTTCTAATTGAGCTGCAGTGGGCACTTGTCCTATAAAAATATTTATACATTAATTTTTTCAATCATAAAATGTTCTAGATTCTAGAAAAGGTTTCATTTTAGTTTATTTGTATTGTATTTTGTATTTTTTTGTATATTTTTATTTCTGTTAGCCTTGGCTTGAGACTTGAGAAAGTAAAAGACGTGGGTATAAAATTTCAATGATGACACATTGACTGACTCATGAGTCATGACTGTTATGTGTATGACGTACAAAGTACAAATTTAAAATGTCGAGTGAAAGAAGAAGAGTACTTTTTAGCATCTTTATACTTTCTCCATTTTTCCTTTACACTGTATTCATCTTAAATACGTTTTTTAGAGGTAAATCTTTACTCTATATAATAAATAATAATAACTATTTAAAAAAATCACAAACCTTCTGGTTGTATAAAAACAGTACATCGAGCTTCACCGAAATTGTTCCTGGGAAATTAAAGAACATTTATGCATTACTCTGTAATTATTATGAATATTAAATACATTGAGCATCTGTTAACTTTTTGTTGTGTGTTTTGTATGGTATGAAAAGTTAATGAAGTTGATGAAAGGATCAATGATCAAGTACCTGGCCAAGCAGGTATACTCTCCTTCATCTCCAGGTCCTATTGACGTAATCTGAAGTAAAATTCTCCCTGTCTGCTCATCATATCGCATCTGATGCTTCTGAGAAGCTGTTTTCACCAAAAAAAAAATAACCATGTTATACAACTTTTGTAATTTTTTAGATTGTATCTAGAATTCTAGAATACAACATGTTTAAAGTTGAATTTGAAAGTATGAAAAAGAAAGAAAAAATGTCTAAAGTATTCACTATTCACACAAATAAAAATGGGGTTTCTAATTTCTAAAGTTCTAAGGTCTAAAGTTGAATCTTTTCAATTCACATGTCGTTCTTTTCATCATATTCATATATTCATTATTAATGATTTGTTTTCTGACTGCCTTCACTTTTCTGTCTTGGTCGGTCGGTCTGTCGCCTGTCATTTATTTTCCATGGCATGAGTCATGAGTAAATTTAGTACCGGTTACAGTTTTATTGCATTTACTACTCCTTATGTTGACTATACTCTGCACTCACACAAAGGTTAAACGTTGAATGTTGCGCATTTTGCATTTTGCAGTTGCACTCATTAGATATTAGATATTAGACTAGATACTAGAGATACTAGATATATTAGATAGTGGGTACTGAAGCCAAGAAAATTCATGCAGTGACACACTTGAAGAAGATGCATAAAATATAAAATGTACAATGTAAATATACATGGTGAAAATACCAGCAGTGGTCAAAATTCAATGATCAAATGATTAGATGAGATTATGATTTTTTTAGTAGTTTTATGATGCACACGGAAAACTGCACACTGCACACACATTAATTTTCAACTCGTTAATTGTATCAAGAATCAAGAATCAAAAAGTAGTCAAACAGTGAGGAAGAAAGAATCAAACATGAAGCATTTAGTAATTTTTAATTTGTAAAAGCATTTCATTAGTTTGTAATTGTAATCTTTATTCAGTCTTTTAATCAATTATTTGTACATTAAATGTTACATTGTATTTTGTACTGCATTACATTTTACATGGTAAATAATAAATAATAAATACATGTTAATGAGAGATCACACGGTTAATTTAATTTTTATGTAAATAAAAGTGTCACAATTCATTAGTTTTTACTTAATTTACACTCTACAACACACACTCACATGAAAACAAAAATCACACCGGTTTTAGTAATTTTCCGTTCATTATATTTTGTATTTTCCACTAGAAAGTAGAAACTAGAAAGTAGAAATCAATAGGAAAAGTACGGGTAAAAAAATGATGGAAAAATTTATGTGCATGGAATATATTGGATATTGAATTGAATTGAATGGGTTGTAAGTTATAAGTTATAAAATATGCTAGTACATATGTATGTGTAAAAAATAGGTACAAGTTTTCGTTTTGGGAAATTTAGTTTCGTCATGCATGAGAGAGAGAGAGAGATAGAGAGAGAGGAAAAAAATAGAGAGTAGGAAAAGAAAATGATTTTGTTAAAATTAGAATGTGAGAACACACACAAATCCATATGTAATATGTATGAATCCATCTACAAACTACAAGCTACATACTACATACAACCAATTTATAATGTACAAGCAAAAACATCTAGAATCTAGAAACTAGCATCTAGCATCTAGAATCTAGAGGAGATTAGATGAGTAATAAAGTTGTTGGTTGGTGTGAAGTGTTATGTGTTATGTATTTGTAGTAGTAGTTTTACAGTTGTAGTTTGTATTATTTAAAAAAAAATAAAAAAAAACTCCATCTACTATGTACACATGTACAATGTACAAAATGCACACGTTATCATATAATTTCATACATACATAAATACTAAATACATATCATATCATAATATCATCGTATCTCGTTGATTTTCATTTTTTGAATTTTCATTTTAAATCCTGAATCCCAATACAAACGGTGAAGATTTGGAGAGAAAAAAACATTGCATATCTTTTCATCACATGTATTAGATATTAGAAATTAGATTATACATTATACATTGCATATACCTACTACACGTAGAAGAGAAGAAAGAATTAAAAGAAAAAAAAAGAGGAATACTAATACTATTACTCATAGATGCTTAGGCTTATACTCATTCTCTTATATATGAATACGACGAAAGAACGTGTGTGAGGAGGTGGAGGGAGGATGAGGAGGAGAATGACAATATAATGAAAGAGCGAGAGAGAGAGAGTGATGGAGATTAAGAATAAGAAAAAACAAGTATATAGGATGAATAAAAAAGTGAAAAAACTAACGCGGAAGAACTTGTCCTTTGCGAACCCATGAGACACTGGGTTTCGGACTACCCCGAATCTTTCCCTCGAACGTTGCATTACCTCCCTGTGCAAACCGAGCATTTTTAAATACTGTCTCAAAAAATGGAGGCGAAGTTACTTGCTGTTGTTGCTGCTGCTGCTGCTGCTGCTGGTAGCTAAAAATACCAATTAGACCATCTGTATAGTAGGCAACCCCTCATAGAGCTAAATATAGCCGGGACTTGGCAAGAGAGTTTTGTAAAATTCCTGTCCGCTTACTTACCCAGACACATTTCGGAACTGTTGCTGAACATTTTGCTGTTGCTGCTGTGTAATACTCTGCTGTTGCTGCTGCTGATGTTGTTGAATACTACTACTCTGCTGTTGAATTTGATTTTGTTGTTGAAGCTGTTGATGTTGCTGCTGCTGAATAGCTCCATTGCTGCTCTGTCCGACGACTATCCGACCTAAATACGAATATGATACGAACGAATAATATTATGATATCCATACATGGTCATCTCTCTTTATGGTGGTAAAAGCAAACTGTACAATATACAATATCTGCACACATCATCTACATTCTGCATGCTACATAATTGTCTGTAGTCTGTAGAGAGAGATGGACAATCAAACAGATGTACAAAATATCATAGCCAAATATTATGGAGAGAACCAGAGAGAGAATGGAGAGAGAGAGAGAAGACAAAAACTGTATAGGGGACACCTGAGACACATACACACACTCAAAATCTCACATCTCACATCATATTATTATCAGAACACTGTGATACACATGTACGATGTACGATGTATGGCATATTATAACACAACAATACAATATCCACTTCAAGATACACTCACACTCAATTCTTCTCCTTCTTTTTCTGTTTCTTCTTCTTCTTTATCTAATCCTTGTTCGCTCACTCACTAAAACTTATATTATATTATTAAATACACAAATCACAATACACAATCCAATCCAATCCATTCCACAAGTCGGCAAAAGGCGATTTTCAAATTCTTCTCTTTTTTTTCTTCTTCTTCAACAGTATTAAATACACATTGTTGTATTGTATTAAAATGTAGATGATGATAAACTGCAGAAGTTGATTTTGATTTTGAGATCATTTTGAGATTTTTTTTTCAGATTTATTCAGATGATTTTGTAATTTGTGTTCTCTCTCTGTGTCTCCATGTTATTTTTTATTTTCTATCTCTCTTTTAACTTTTAATATTTGTATTTAAGCTCTCTTCTTTTTTAATACACATTGTACATTGTATACTGTAATTATGATTGTCTCTCACCTGTCTGTTGTAATATTTGTTGATGCTGTTGTTGTTGTATTTGATTCCCATGTTGTTGTTGATGCTGCACAACAGAAGTAGAAGTTTGACGAATTTCAGTTGTTCTACTTACTTTATTCGTGGACTCCATTGAAGGAGCTTAAGTTTAATTATAATAACTTTTTTTTTACAAAATATAATTCACCATGCACAGTATAAAATAAAACGATACAATCTAAATGCAAATACTAATTATATAAATTCGACAAAAAAAAACGTTCGTCGTCTCGTTTACGGCCACACCGACAAAATTCAAACTGAGACTTATCTTTAATTCTCTTCTCTCTTTAAACTTTAAAGGAAGGGATATGTTTTCTGTCTCTCACTTCTTACTCATTCTCCTCCTCAGTAGGAGAGAGAGGTAGAAAAAGAGAGAGAGAAGAAGAAGAGTACAAGAGAATAGGAGAGAATAGAAGAGAGAGAGGAGATCCGAGAGTAGAGTGTACTATGTATATGAATGTGATTTTAATATTCCTATGTGATGAGATGAGAGTGTACCGAGAGTACAGACTACAGACAGAGACGGAGAGTACAATATACCATTTAAATATATGCACAGTGTGTGTATTGTGTATGTTATTTACAGAGTATAGAGAATAGAGATAGACCGATAGAGCAAAGTCGTCGTGGGGTAGCAAAAAAAAAAAGCTCAACCTACACACATGGAGAGATGCGAATGCTCATGCAATGAATTGCGGTGAATTGAAATCAACACTATGACTATGAACTATGAGCAATAAGTAAAATGTATTATGTATACATTTTATACATAATACATGAAGAATGTAGAATCTAGAATATAGAGAGTACAGACATCATCATCATCATTTGATGTATTATTTTTATAAAATTTTTGTTTCAAACATTTTTATTATTATTATCATTATTATCATCATTGTTATCTGTTACCATTATGTATAATATATAATATAATTGTATAACACATGTATATATTATATAATATTGTTTATAGTTTATCTTTTGGAAGCAAGTGCACTTTGTTATTTCAAATACAAATTGTTTTTTGTTTATCACGCATTTCATGTATATTTATTTACTTATTTAATTACTTGTATTTTATTTACTTTTCTGGGCCCATGCAAAGTCATCAGATCTGTAAGGGGGAAATAGAGGAAACAATAGAACACATTATTAACTTAATTATTGGATTTACTGGATGAAAAAAAGTAGCATGACAGGAAGCAAAAACAAAAAAGTAACAAGTATAAATGTGCACACAATTGCATACATGCATTGTGTTTTTTCGTATAGGTAAAATTAAAAGACATAAAAGACCAAAACTGACAACAATAGTTGAATTGAAAATTGAAAAATAATGGTGTGAATACATTTATTTATTATTATCATTTTTGCAAAGCGTATAATATTTGATTATATATCATTATTCTCTCACCTGGGCTTAGCCCCTGTGACGATTTCTATAAGTTTCTCCAAACCACTCCAAAACTTTATTTTCTCTAAAGGATAATTTAGCCATCCTATATTTCATAGAAAAACAAAAAACAGATAATAGAATATAAATACCACTTTGATCATTTCATACAATTTAAAATATTAAACAAATATTTCATTATTCAGTCATAGTTTTTCATTTTGATTTGATTCAGTTTTTCTCATATGATTCATCAATGTTACAAAACTCAAAATGTACGAAAGAAATCTGGATACGTGTCAAACTGTCAATGCGTATAACGTATAACGTCTGTATGCATGCATATGTATATGTAATGTCTAATGGATTGTAAAATGTACTATACATCTCTTCCGTAGTATATGATTCATTCAAAATATCTGAGTATGTGCAAAAAGGTGAAGGCGTCAAAAAAAAGCGTATTACCCGTTGTTATGCAGAAATACGTTTCGTGTGGTGCAACATGATGGATTCGGTGATGACGCCTAAACAAAAAAAACAAAGAACATTGTTTAATCAAACATTAAAATGTAAAACATAAAATATATTGAACTGATATAAAATATTTCTCATTTTTCTTGTATTGGACAAGTTTTAAATTTTATTCTTACCGAGGTAGAATGATATGAAGGTCTTGAAGAATTGTAACCCACCTGTAAAATATTTCAATATAATAATCATATTATAGTTACATCATACATTTCATATATTGCCCATTATAAAAACCAATTAATTTTGGACATCAAAAAAGTATCATCATTTGATGATCAAAGGAATAAATTATTGAATTAATTCATTTATGAGATAAATACAAAAATGTGCGTACCTTGGTAACCCAAAGTATGTATGTGACCATTTGTGAATCTGAAACATTTTAAAGAATTTGTTAAAATCAGTGTTCATTTTTCTGATCATCGAATAACAAGCATATACACGACGCACATGAGCTCTATGTGTACATAATATATAAAAATAGAGAGAAAAATCAATTAATTAACTGGACTTTGATACTGACATATGTTAAATATATTATTATTATACCTATACTACCTACTGAATCGTAAATAAGAAAATATATATTTTCAAAACTAAATACCGGATACGACGCTTTGTTTTATATGGACACAATAGATTATGGTGTTTGCGTGTAGCATTTTATTTATACAGGTTTCTAAATCCGTAATATCTATATCTTTATTATATATGCAACAAGTGCAGATAGGTATAATATAGACAGAAGGTTATATAGAACTCTCTATGTATCCGTATTCCGTATATATCATGTCATAGCGTATCATTTTACAATCAATAAATTTATGAGCTAAATACTGGACATTAAGATTGGAATACAAAGACAATGGAATAGTTAAAACTGAGTATCATGTCCTATATCATACATAGTGTTATACATGAATCATATGTATATGTATGTGTATTATAGAATACGGAACAAGTCATACTCAAGTTAATTCATTAACACATCCATAAAACGCGTGTACACACTATACATAAACGATAAGACGCTTACATAACAGGAATAAAAAGTTCAAAAGTTATCACGAGTAATAATAATATGTGCATGAAAAAAAAACATGCACATGATGATAATAGCACATTTTACTTAATATATTAAAAACTTCGTATCCGTCTAGTCTTATATATTCTACGTCAAAAGGAGGAAATACATAATGTCTAATGTACAATAATATAATATAATTAATATGTAATACTAACCTGATTCGTCATTGAGACAAAGACAGCGAGTAAGTAGAAGAACCAGACAATCTCAAAATATTTATTGTAATCTCCTCGAATAAGTACGTAAGACATATACATAAGAGGGCCGGTGCACATAAAAAAATTATCCCCATTTGTTTCAACAAAGTCATGTCGGGTAATACTCGTCGGATCTATATGGTGCTCACGAAAAGGACGGATAAAAGCTAAATAAAAAAAGTACAGAAAGAAAAGACCAAATTCAATCACATATATGAACGTCATTGCATTGGAAATTAAATTAATTGAATCAATTTAATATTATAAGCTATCCATTTTATATTTTATAAAAATTTCAACAAGATCAAACAAACAAACCTTTTCCGACGATTGGTAAAGTTACGCTACCCCAGGAATCACATAGCCAATGTATTAACCTAGTATGAGCATATATATATATGTAAAAGCATTCATATGTTAATATATAAAACAGTCATTAATCTCATGATTATTATTATCAGCATCATCACCACTTGACATGAGTCATTTTTTCTTAAGACGTCATTTGTTTATGAATGAAAAAAAAAAGCTTAAATGAATCGTATCATGAACATGAAAAGAAGTAGTTCCGATCAAAGTACAAAAGTTCAGAAAATATGAAAGGCAAAGAAGAACAAGAAAAAAAGGAAGGCTTTATATATATATATATATATATATATATATAGTATATAATTAAGAAAATATTATGTGTAGACGATAAAGAGAAAATATAAAACTGATGTCATACAATATGTAAAAGTTATATATATTATTATATAAAAACATGTATAATAAAGATATAGAGACAGCTATACTATAAACTATAAAGATATTTTAGACAGTAAACTTTTAAGAATACCCAGAAAGAAAATCAGCTACGAGGATACCGACGAGGCAAGCACATAGGACATGTCCCAGCTGAGTCCATTGTAAATTGAGGAGTAGAATTACCCCATTCAAAATTAATAAGGCACTGGTAATTAAGATGGAGATTAGCTCCTGATATCGTTTACCTACACCACAAAAACAAGACACCACCACAAATATATATATGTAATAAATTTATACAATTACACAGAGACCACCATGAACACATTTATAATAGGTATTGTATAATATTTAATATTTATAAAATACTTCTACCACTACTACTACTACTACTAATATTGAAATTATTTTAATGAATGCCATAATATACTTTCAGTAAGTATTTAATACACATCAACAATACGAAAATGCATGCATTCTTCCTCAAAATCTATCATCTATAATATAATCCATCCCAAATACTCTCTGTACTCTGAATATTACACATGATAGATAAAACCAATACACAATACGTAGCAGATATGAGCTTATTATGGAAGATAAATAAACAATAACAACGAGAACCAATTATTAATAATAATGAAAGATACATTGACAGATTTTGACAAACATCATTAAAGAATTACATTTAAAGAGAGAGTGTATGTGTGTGTTTGTGACAGACAGAGAGAGAGATGAAGAGGGGTATTGAGAGAGCAGTAGAAGAGCCGATTCAGTTAAAATGTTTAATTGTACAATACTTGCATAGTAAGTATTATAAGCTTAATTGAACTTTGAGTATCTCTCTCTAAAATTCATATCATATAGCTACTGTGTATAGTGTCCTGTCATATCAACATGATACACTTGTTCTCATAATCTTCATAATAATATTATGATACATATTATGCCTATAATAATAGCTTCTTATGATAATGACTCATTGTATGACAAGTATTGCGAAATAGATTTTAATACTATAATATATCTGATGGTAGGAAATGACATCCGTCATAATAATATTCATCTGATAATGAAACAATATAATATAGAAAAAAAGGGTTGTAAGAAATCTGTTACAGGTTACAGGAAAGAGAATCAAAAGAAAATGTGTAAATTATTGTACAGTAAACAATTTATACAATATCTACAATAATATGTCAGAGTACTTAAAAATGAGGAAATTATTATTCACGACCCTGTCTACTGTCTACATATTATGAAATACTCAAGTAATGTATAATAATATAATGTATTTACATAATAGTACATAAATGTTCGGGAATGTCGGTATATATGCAAATGATGTGGAACGTGTGTAACAAGTAGCATGAGCAAAACTATCTGAAATACTCTACTATAGTAATGTATTTTAAATAAAATTGTATATTATAATATATAAATTATACTTACATTTAAAATTGCTATAGTATGATCGTAATTCGATAGCACCCTGATGATTTGGACCCCACCTGAATAAATTAAAACAAATATATAATGTGTATTTAAGATGTATTCAATCAGTTTTTTCATTTTTCATTTTATACATTTTGTGTCATAAATAAATCCTTTTGAAAGGTAAAATGAAGAAAGAAAAAAAAAGTGAACGAAAAGATCATTTTCACTTTCTTTCACTCTGTCTCAAGTATTGAGTACTACACATAGAAGAGGTATATTAATATGAGACATTCTCTAGGTACTAGATATTAGGCTATAAATATTATGAGAAAATATTTTATTAATAGCAATAAATAAGAGGGTAAAAACTTACCGAGGGCCACCAGAATTTCCATTTTCGTCTTCCTCAACCACAGACGTCGTTGTGGTGGTTGATAATTTCATAATTTAAACATAATAGTAATAATCTCTTCTACTAACTTCAAATTAAACTATAATCTCAGAAAGTAAAATAATAAATAAAGAAAGAAATGATAAGTATTTACTTGACTAAAGTGTATAAAGAGAGAGAGGAATAGATTCTGTGGGAGTGAGATTCAAAAATCGATTTCTCCCGCTTTCAAGTTTTATTGCCGGTGGGATTCGCTAGATTTGCCAGTCATTGCCATTACAAAAACTGATTAAATCAAGTTAATTTACTTAAATAATACAAAATATTCCTTTGAGTTTTATTGTTTTAATCATTCTTGATTTTTATTTTATTTAAAATTTAGGAAAAACTGAAGTTTTCTCTTGCTTTTTTTCTGTCACCAGTGAAATGAGCAGTTGTAATCTGATGGATTCTAAAAACTCCTCTCATTTCCCGTGTTGCTCATTCAATTTGCATATCATGATTCAATTCAATCAGACTTTCATGTGTGTAGAGTGTAGAGGTATAATATGTTGTATGCACTTGAGTCTTGAGTACTGTGAAATCCACTTGTGAGAGCTATGTGAGAGCTATGA
Organism: Sminthurinus signatus; assembly: GCA_019776565.1. NCBI lineage: Eukaryota > Metazoa > Arthropoda > Collembola > Symphypleona > Katiannidae > Sminthurinus > Sminthurinus signatus. The sequence goes on along the minus strand of JABASP010001773.1, from coordinate 8,574 downwards.
GCTATATGCTATGAACCATGCAAAAAAAAGGAGAAAGAAAAACAGGGCATCATTTTTTATTCATCGCACACATACAGGAGAGAGAAAATCTCCTTGACTAGCAAGCAAACAAAAGCACTGAAAAGTGAAAAGCAGAAAAACAAAAAAAAAATTGTGAGAGAGTGAAAAGGGGGTTAGAATTGTAAATTAGATCAATTAATGGAATTTTATATTTCTCAAAACATATTATACTCTTTGCTCTAAAACTTTTCATTGTACTCACACTCACACTATTGATCAAATTCATTGATAAGACCTAAATCCAAAATCTTATATACCTACTGAAAAACTACTGACAAGCTCAAAATCTCACATGCAGACTCACTCTCGTTTTCAGCACCTACTTACTGCTTACAGTGTAGGTAAACTTATACGTTTTAGCAGTTTGAAGCTTTTACATAATATAATATATAATATACATACACAAAACTACTAGGAAATTCTATACCTAGTCGTCTGTGTTTTACGCACACACAAAAAACAAGTACAAGTAGGTAAGTACTTTGAATATTTATGTTATGTAAAAAGTCTTTCTATATGAAGTCTTCAATGTTTTTTTGTTGTGATAAAAACTGCACACATGGAAAACTAACAGTCGGCTTGAAAACAATAATATTTGGTATTTGGTATGCGTGTTTTACGCATATTATCCCCCTTTTAACTTTAATTTCAAGGGACTTTTTTATGCTAATTACTCTATTATATATGGTACACCAGACATGTAATACTTGTGTGTACTTTTATTATGACTTTTTTATACACGGAGAAAGTTAAAACATCTCTCTCTCTCTCTCTGCTTTCTTTTTTACTTTACAGTGAAAGAAGAAGGGAAATTTGTTTTGCTTTAGTAATATATGTAATTAGATACACATGCATGCACACAACACACAACATGTTTAAAATGTTTATGTACAAAATGTATGCATGCATGTACATATGTATAGCATGTGCTGTGTGCTGCATTCCGAGTATTTTCCCTCTTTGCAGAAGATGAAGAAAGTATAGAGAATGTAAACAAGGTGAGTAGTAAGTATGAAAACACACAATACAAAATACACGCATACCGGAATTTAAATGTAACCTTTACTTCTTTTTTTGTAGACGTGTGTTGTACTTAGAATGATTGTAAAATGTAAAATGTGTTCCAGATTTATAGTGCTCCAAAAGAAATTTAAACTACACCAATTCATGTTTCTCTTTAGGAATTTTTATGTGTATGTAGTAATATATTTCTTTGCTTTCACTTTATTGTTCAATGTAAAATGAAATCTCCAAAATCATATAATATTATATTTTTCAGTTTTCTTTTTCAAATGTAAACAGTATAGTTCATAATCTGTCTCAAACCATTACAAGTTTTAAACTATATTATGTATGTATATGTACAATAATAATAATTACTATATCTTTTATAGAGCTGTACACTGTATATAATATAACAATAAAACTATATCTAAATATATTTATATATTATTAGATTATGCGAAAAAAAAACAACGAAATTTTATGTAAAGTGTATAACTATATAGTATTATATATATTTTACATACTACTACATGTGTAATGTGTACAATGTTTACATAGCATATGTATAATTTTGTGTTGTGTATATATTATATATAATTTTTTTCCTTTGCATCAATATACAATATGATGATAATGTTGATGATCATATATGAATAATATTCAATATTTTTGTGAGCAATCATATATTATATGTATATCATTAATTATTAACATATGTATATATATATTCTTTATGTATATAAAGAACTATATATGCACTGTGTACATATACAGCATTTCAATTCTTTTCTCAATTCATTTCACACTATCACATGCATGTACGATGTACGTATATAGATATAGTTACTGATGTATATATAATATATTATACTCTACATGCAAGAATGTTTTACAACTGATTGAGTAAAAAAGAAATAAAACAAATAAATAGACAATATGCAATAACCTAAAGGGTATAATTTTTCCAAAACTCACAACATAAAAATGACAACATTTTAAATAACAAATAACAGAATTATATAGTACACATATATATACGGTTAATATACAGTGTTTTCTTTTAAAAATACTTTTAACTAGTTAAGAATAATATATAATATTCAATATTTTGTATCATATTTAGTAATATGGATAAATACATGCACTATAATATGTACGTGGCTTTAGATAGTGTATAATATATATAGGTATTTTCGTTTCGTATAGTGTTTTGTGTATTACTGATATATTATATTGTTGTGTAATATATATATACAATGATGAATTGCATTTTTAAAAACTAAAACTGGAGTTTCAAAAAAAAACAATATTGCCGTTTACTATACACCCTGCACCTTATTATTTCCTTCCACATCAAATATGAATGATTGATTATATTGATTACCTATTATGTCGAAACTATACACATGCTACAAAGCTAAAAATGATTGTATATTTAATATAATATCCTTGTTCATATAATGATCATAAAAAACAATAAATAATGAAATATTTTTACATTCTTGAAAAGGAAGAAGAAAAATAGACAAAACACAGTTGACTAAGAAATGGATTCGATAAAAATTTAAATTATTTTATATAAATAAGGTATATAACATAATATACGCTTATAACGTTGAAAAATAATACATATAACTAATTTATAAATAAGATTTTTGCGTAATAGGAACGCTTCTCACTCAAAATATTTTAAACTGTTAAAATATTATACTATAATATCTATAATATATGATGCATTCTCCTCAAAAAATAAAAACCAAAATAATAGCCATACGTTTTCACAGTCTCTCAATAAAGAACCATGAGTTTTTGTTTTGATGTTACAAATTATACATAATACATAGAGCATTTTTAAAACCTTGACGGTAGACTACAAATTCTAATATTGATACATATACATCTCTAATTCATTATGTGCTTACATAAAATTAATAGCATCCAAGAAAATATAAAAATGTAATCGTTTTCATATTTCACAAAATCGCTCTTCCCTCTTTTAACAGCACATGGCATAACATAATTGTATTATGTATAATGATAATATTATAGTGTAATATATATAGTACTTTTGTATATGGAGTAAAAAGAAAATAGTGTAATAAAAAATAAGAACCTCTTTTTTCTTGTTTGTAATAACTAATTCTATATCGCATTCTAAACTCTTTTTCTTTGCTTTTTTTGTTTTGCTCATTCCATCCCAAAGCCCTCACACTCTTCCATGGAATAGGATAGTTTTTCTACTAGTTGTTCATACGATTTATAAGGTGGAAGGTCTAGTCTATTAAAACATGTATGTGATCTTGGTAGTGCTGTCTCCTTACCAACTTTTTCTATACAGAAACGTTGTGGTCCATTTGAGCCCATCAATTCTAAAGAACGGAAACAAAAAGAAAGCAAGACAAATTAGTATTGGGTTTAATATGGAACTGATTGTATATTAATATGTTAAAAATATTAAAGTATTACTTGTAGATTACTACTTTTACTGTATGATGATACGTTTTATACATTTTTCAACTATTTTCTGAAGTTTATATTATAATATTTATTTTGATAACCCTTACCTGCAAAACCCCCTACAGGAACACGGCACGTGCCACAAGCAAACTGTAAAAGTCTAGCACGTTTTTCATTATCCAAAGATCTTACAAATTGCCAAAACCATTGTATCTGCTTACTATTTCGAGTGTAATGTCTGAAAGAAATTTTTATAGAAGAAAATAAAGATATTTTTAATAACAATAAATCAATTTTATGTAAAAAATAAATAAATTATTTTCCCTTTGCATACATTTAGAGACATCAAGAAAGACCATCATATTTTGATTTAAGTAGTACTTTTATACCGTGTACAATGACTACTGACGGTATTTTCTATCGACCATAGGACTTTTCAATTAGTAAGAAAAAAGTATAACCTTGTCCAATCAATTAGAATGAGTCTGCTGTCTCCTTGTAACTTGTTACATGCCACACTGACATACCTACCTACGTATGTAGAACGTAGAATGTACATGTGTACAAGTTGTATCCATGATTACAAGGTATTTGTGTAAAAATAAATAAATCAGAACTGCATTGACATTGAAATTCTCCTATTGAAACTGTTTACTACTACTTTTTTGGTATATATTTTTTTAAACGTACACTATATACCAAATGTAAACATGTACAGTATAAACGTCAGTGCATATATTTTGTACTACCTACAACCCACACATTCTCTGTTCGTAAATAACAGTACATACATATCATGTATATATTTTATCCATGCGCAAATGTATCAATAGGACATAATATATATATATAGTAGACAATGTACTGATACAAACACACACAGGCTGTGGTATTGTCTCATGTCTGAAAAATGATACTGACACAACTCTTTCAAAATTTAGAGCATCATATAATATTAAAAAAAACATGAGAGTTTAAGCATCAAGACAACAAAAATTACGTGTACATACATACATAAACTGTGTGTACGTACACCACATAACTGACTTTCTCTCTCTCTCCCTCTCTATCACTTACACACACACATACACTATTAATAGCTCTCGTATACATACTTGACTGCAACATTTTTTTTTCTTTGGCATGTGTCATTTTCCCACACACTAAGATTACTTTTTCACAAAAAAAAACTACGGTATGTATAATGTTTAGTACAACTATGGTGAAATGTGTAACTCTTCATTATATACTAATACATATATGTATATCAAAAATAATGTCTCTCTTAGGAACGATTATGATTCCATTATCTGAAACTATTAAAACCCTTCACTTTAGATTAAAACCCGTTGCACTTGTCTATTTTTTGTTACAACTTTTCCCTATTGTCATTGCCACTTCCATTATCATTGTTTTTATTTGTCTCAACTCTAAATGTATGCAAATGCAAATATTTTTATTTTGTCTATAAGAGACTATGCAGTTGACATTTAACAATCCACAAACTGTGACAAACAAAGATTTGAAAAAAAAAAGATTTTGTGTGTACACATACCTGTATATTGTATTCTTGTACCAGTCGTCAACCTAGACAAATTTTAGTATAGAAAAAAAATTGAACAATAATTGTACATTTTGAAATGAATAAATAATTATCTTCCAACTTTTTATATTGTAACAAATACTTTTCATCTTTTGAATCTTACATCGATTTCTTGCATCCCACAAAGGAGAAGTTCGAGTTCACGTTCATCGAAATACTTAAGCCATTCTAACGGCACAACTTCATTGAAACCTTCGAGGAATGCTTTAGTTTGCTCTTCAATACCACCTGAAAATAACATACAAGCAAATTGGTGATAAGTAAACCAAAGTCATAATCATTATTTTAGATTATTACAACATCGTTCTTTTTATATTGTTTTGTACATCAAAGAATTTTAAAGGTGTGTGCACACAATGTACATATATTTTTAAACAAAATAAAAGTAAAAATCTCTTTCAAATGAATATCTTTTACAAATATTTCATTGAAGTAAAAGAAAAGTATGAATGTCCATTACTATGTATAATAGTATAGTTAAAACGTTGTAAAAGTTTAGAAAATTCAAAATCGATGAAAACAGGTTAAATCACCAAAATGTTTCAACTACAAATATTTCATTCAACCTTACTACAAAGTTAAATTGGAAGAATTCCAGGTCAATGAAAACATGCACGCATGACATGTAAATACCGGGTACATTGTGCAGCACATACATGTATAATATATAGATATATTCAAAACCGAAACTATACATATAAAGTTGATGTAAGAATGAATAGTAACAGAACTTACGAGTCATCCGCCATTCTGTCATTAATCTAGATATAGAAATAAAACCAAAGACAAACACATTTAAAAACATGAGAAAAAAGGAAATACCGATTTAAATACAAGAATAAATGTTCCCAGTATGTCAAAATACACCACACTATAATATTCTTGAACCAACCAATGATCGTGTATAACAAATGTACATGGTGTATTTTACATTTTACTTGAGTTTTAAATTAAAATTGGCTCAATGTAATATATTGTTGTATTGTACAACTCACTTGATATATTCTTCTTTATTTGTGTCATCTACTCTTACACCATCTCCACCCTCCTTCAGTTCATGATGTAAAACTTGTCCTAGCTGTAAAAACAAAGGTTTAGAAAGAATATGAATGTATTATATTGTATAAATTCTTTTATTTGCTTTTTCTTTTTTTACAAGGTCTTTAAAGCGGGCGGAAAGAGAAAGTAATATATATTTTATATTTTATGAAACATGTTCTTTGACGCCTTTCATTTTAATATATTGTATGTTGTATGTTATATAGGTACATTTTCTTTTTTTATGATTTTTATTACTATACTGATTCAATAGAAATATTACCAATTCAAAATCAACTGCAAAGAAAAGTTCCAATCCACAATCATCAATCTTGTTGTCTCTTATCCATACTAATGAGCTATAAAACTCGGGATCAATAGATTCAATATCTTTAGAAACGAGTTTTTTATTGAGCATTCTCTTGAAGAAAGGCATAGTGAATGCGGAATAAATGAAACGGCCATGATATAAGGCCATAGCTATAAAACGTCCTATGAATTTGAAGTAATGTAAATGATCAGGATTTACATATGAAGCAGGGTTGATCTGAAATAGAAAGGAATTTAAAGTTTCACAATATTATACAATTTCATGTCATCAATTTTATTCTTCCTTTCTTTTTTTTCTGCATACTTTTACACAATCATGAAATATATTATTTTACCTGTAAATTGTAGTTATTTTTATTTGCGTATTCGAATAAACAGTACATGGGATTCAAGACTTCATGTGATAGTAAGAGGAACCATTCACGAGCAACACCACCATAATCTAAACCTTCTTCTCCTCTGAAGATAATATACAGTCTTCTTCTTAATTCATAGGCTGGATGTCTCATTATCTAGTGAATCATAAATCAATTTTGTTTTTCATTTTTCATTTCCCGTTATACAACATGCCCATGTATGAAAAGAATGCATAAAATAGTGAAAATTGAATAAGAACATAAGAAAGACACAATAAGAAATATCATCTAACCTGATGGAATGAATCTTCAAATAATGTTCCACGACCAACCGTAATTTTAATATGAGAGGGAAGAGCATTTGACTGACATAGATATCGGAATTGACAAATTTTCCACCTAAAGCCTCGTTCATATGCTAAAGGAACACCGTAAATGCCCGGTCTAAAATATTGAGAAATAAAATAAGACATAAAATAAGTATTATAGGATTAACTAAACACAATACAGTGCTACAAATTGTAACAACACATTTATGTTTATCATTCATGATGAATGATTCATCATCAAAAGCATAAAGCATGGAATTTAGAAATAAAAGAACTGTTGGTTACCCAGCGGAAGTTCCTCCTCTAGGATCAACAAATGTAGTTGTACGTGTGTTATGGTCTACAAAATATTTCACATTATCTTCTGTATAACGCACTTCCCAGCCTTGAGGTAATGGAGTCTCATTTGTTGGAGTTTCAAATGTTCCCTGAGTTCTTGGATCCTCCCACTATACGAATTGGGAAACAAAATTGACAATTACAATACAAGTTACAATGTAATGCTAAAATACAATGCATGATCAATTTCTTAGTAAGCACAATAATATATCAGTACATGTCGGAGCATTTTGAGTAAGAAATACATACCTGGGTTGTACAATTTTTATGATTTACATAGTAAACTTTTCCATCAGGTCGAGTACGTTTTTCCCAACCCTCTGGTAAAGGACCGAGTGTATCTGTTTCTTGTTCTCCATGTAAAATAGTTTGCTATATATACAAGAATGATTTTATATTTTATCATTTATCAGACTTAAATTTGTTACACATCGATATTTTTTTAAAAAATGATTTTACAGGACAGATGAGATAATTTTTGGTATCATCAATAATCAATATATTCTTAATTAGGATATATTTAGTTACATTGATATATATTTAAGAAGAATTTGACAACTAACCTGTTGTGGATAAAGAAAACGTCGTTCTCCTTGTTGTAATATATGACTTCTTTCTCCTTGCCACAGGTTATAATGCGCTAGTCTTTCAGTGCTAGGCCGTTGCCACGTTGTACTTCTGGTATTATGATCAACGTAATAAATACGACCACGAGGATCTCGTCTCATCTCCCAACCTATATAGTACAAAAATTAATAAAAATTTACAGAAAAAGTCAAAGAAATGCAAACATTGTATATATTATATATATAATATTATGTCATAATATCATCAATATCTACAATATTTATTACCTTGTGGTAAGGGTTCAGGTCTTTCCCAAGTCGTACTCCTAGTATTATGATCTACGTAATAACGTCTACCATATTCATCATATCTTACTTCCCACCTATCAAAAAAATATAAATATATATATACATGATAATTTACATAGCATAACATATAATCATGTATGAAATAATTATACTCCAAGTTATAAAAAAAAAAACAGTTGTAA
>JABASP010001772.1:0-25668 GCA_019776565.1 Sminthurinus signatus | reverse complement strand
ATTTTATTTTATTTTTTTTATGGTTTTATACTATGATCTACAGAGTATCCAAGTGAATATCCACTAAATTAATAATATTAGACACAATGAGAGAAAGTTTACTAACCCTTCTTTGTATATATTTGTGTTTCATTTTGAAAGTAAAGTAAACCAATACTTTTACATTTCCCCTACCATATGAACATACACACACATGTAGTCTTTAAATGTTTTCACAACATAGTTTCCCCTTTCAAAAATTTACAGTTGCGGAATAACCACAAAATAAATCGATAATGTCTTTAATGGACTTTGTATGTATTGTAAAAACCCGATCGTAGTGTCTTTTCTTAAACGAAAGGAATTGTAGTATGATGATATTTTCCAGAAGAATTTCAATCATTTAAAAACAATTTCCAAGTTAATTGAAACTAGGGACGAGTGAAAGTAGATTATTGGTAACAGTTTTTGATCTGATAGATTTTTAGTTGTGAGCTTCCAAGGAGAAGGGAAAAGGAAGGGTAAGGAGACAAAAGATTGAAATACCAAAAGAATGCTACTATACAGTAAAAGTTTTTCTATCCTTTCCTTTATATATATATATATATAGATACAATAGAATGCAATCAAGTTGAGTCTGATTGGCTGTTTGTGAAAACGAGAGTCTTGTGGCGAGGTTTTGATGTTTGCTATCTAAAAACCATGGTTGTTGTACTATGAAATTGAAAAAGGAGTGTGTGTGTGTGTGCATGTTAAACTTTCTCTCTCTCTCTCACTCTCTGAAACCCCTATAGCTTGTAGTTAGTCGTTGTCTCAGAGAGAATCCCGTATATTGGTTTCTATCGATTGTCATCCCTTAATGGGATCCTTATTGCTTATTGTGTTTAGATTATTTTCATTCTTTTAAACACGAACCTTGTTACATGGGTCAAATTACATTGTGCATCTAGTATTTCCTTTCATGATTCTAGATCCAACCTTACTTCTATACCAAGTATAGGAAGTAGAAATGTAGATATAAATGTATATAAGATACTAGAGAAATGAACAAATAAATTTAATAAAACAAAACAAACAAATTTGATAATGATGTGAGGGAAAGACAATTTTGGTACTGTAAAAGATACATTGTTTATATGGTATACTAGCCACTTTTACCACAACGGTAAATCAGGGGTAAAGAGAGAAAAGATATTCTCTTGAGGAAGTTATTTGTTAAAGCCCTTTTGAATTTTGAATAATAATGTGCTTTTCCCCCCTATTTAATTTTTGCTCATGATTTATTTGACTTTAACCATTCATTGTGCCTTTTTATTTTGTTTAATATTTTTTGCAGACATGACAAGCACGCAAATCGAAGCGGAAAACACTCAACTTATTAATGACCTCTACCGCCTCTTGAAACGATATGCAGGATTGAGAAATCTTTTAAGTATTTTAAAGGTAAGTTGAAATTTTTTCATACTTTGACAAGGCAAAGTTCCTCTTCATTATAAATACATAATTATAAATAATGATCAAAGGAGTAAATTTTAAATTGTAAAACGACAGTATTTGCCATCACATTATTTTTGTACAAACTACTTAGTTTAGTACTTTCATTCATGTGTTGTATGTAGTATATTTTTTGAACTGGTAATATGATTAAATGAGCTTATTAGGTTTGGAAACTATGTAACTTGGATTCAACTATTCATGGTCTACTTAGTTTTATTCCAGAGTTTTTGGCCCTTCTACATTTAATTCAAAACGTTGAGGATTTCATAATTACATTATGTGAAAATGTCATTACGGACATCTGTTTCTGTTTTATACCTTTTTACGTTTCATTTGAATCTCTTGTACTTCAAAAAGTTTATTATGAAACACCTTTTAATTTGCTGCTCAAATACTTTCTATTCATCGTCAGGATGTTGTACTGTGTACTGAAATAGTAATGTTTGATTTTGAACTGTGAGTTACAGTTTATAATATTACTCAGTTTTTGTCAAAGGGAAAGTAAAAACAGAGTGCATATTATATATGTGAATGAAATCAAATGAGACTTATTTGAATAAATTCCAACTTCTAAAAAGTAAATTAAACATGCGGATAAGCGTTTTTATACAGTATTTTGTTAATGAATAGTAGTTGTGAAAGTTCAAAAAACAGATATTGAAAGAGCAGAGAAATAAAGTATAAATTTTGTCAACTCTTTGGACTACTATACATTATACACCATTCCGTATCTGGAGTTTCGAGTTCTCTTTCAAAACTGACTTGAAAGTCACAAATTGACAAAAGTGAAAGTTGTCATTTGAATACGACTAATTGCGAATGCATTGATCTTTCTTTTTTTTTTATACAAAGGTCATTTATGAAAAATAAAAAACCCATAAGTACTTCCGTAACGGAACTTTCATTAGATGAGAAGCCCAGTTTGTATAAATGGTTTTATATTATACGGTTATTAGAATACTAAATGGAAACATTTGAGTTGAGCTCATTTTCCCTTTTCTTTATGAGTCTTTTGTGACCCATTTCAACTGTTTTAGTAATCAAGTTTAGGGTTGACTATGGTAAGTGGGTAGACATACTGAATGTAAATATAGCAGAAGGGTAAAATTTTCTTTCCTTTCATTAGATATTAGAGATATTAGGTTCAAGTTTTGAACACATGTGCTTTTGAATGTACTACCTGTCCAAGGTCTTTTTTTGTTATACTAAAGCTGTACATATGTGACATAAAATAGGAAAATTAATAATGACACATAGAAATGGAAAAGAAAGTCTCGATGGTGTACGCTGTGAATCATAACGTGAATAAATTAAATGACAAGAGACGGAGAAATGTGTGAATGGGACCGTGTCAAAAAGGCACTACGTAAACATAAATAGAAAGGTAGTCGAAAAGTCCAACTTGGAAGTTTTCATGTATTTTTTGTGTTTTATTTACCTACGTATACATATAGGTAATAGATTTCATGAGACATTGAAAAATTTGAAATGAAAGAATTTTTACAAATTTACTATACAGTTTGAAACGAAAAAATGTAAAATAAATCTCAGTATGTATTTTATTCTATAAAGGACTTGTCTCTGTCTGTGAATGCCAATTTTTCTATCCACATACATACGCGTGTTTGTGATGTGTACTTGATCCTCTCCTACATACATATTGTATGAAGCTTCAGAAATCGAGACTCTAGAAACAAGACCTATTCTAGTTTGTTAAGTAAGAAAAATGATATAGAGACACAAGAAAGACAGGCATTGTAGATTTGAGTGATGATTTGTGCATGACGTCTGGGTAAGCATTTCTTGAGATATTGAAGCAGAGAGTATCTGCAGTATTTTTCTTCATTTTTGGTTGTTTTTTTTCAAACAACCAGAATAGAAACTTGAAAATACTAAAGAGTTGAGCTAAAGATAAATCTTAGAAAATCTCTAACCCAAAATCTCTGCATTTCATAGAGTACTGTATACACACATGAGTAAATGTTGTCTCGAATGTAGAAACAAGTAAATGAGCGAAAGATACAAATCACAACCTCACTTGTGAACTAATTAAGAAAACTGATTTCTACTCTTTTAGAGAAAGTAAGATTTGAAGCAATAATAAATTCAAAAGAACCATAAATTGAATACGATGAACAAAATCTGCATGCAGATTCTCATAGTACATGATGTTGCTACACATTATACATAAATCCAAGCTTCAAAAATGACAAATTCATGAAACAAGGAAACGGCAGAGCTCGTGTGAAATTTCATGAACACACAACATTTTCTGCTTTTGAGCAAAAAGAGGATGGTGATATGTATAGATAGATAGTCACAGTGTTACTCCTTTCACTCAATAGAAAAGTGTATTTGTCTCTTCTAATTATTTTGCCACTTTCTCCTCTATATTTGTCCTTGTGCTATGTTGGTTTTTATGGTGAAGATGAGTAAGAGAAGAAAAAAAAACGAAGAACCGTATAAGACACCAAATTTACACGACTGGCAAGTTTAGGAGACGTGTATCGTCAGTTTCTGGAAATGTCGTTTGGTTTCAGACATTCCACCATACACCAAGTTTACTGCTGTATGAATTTGAGTGAAAGTAGTGTAGAGTAAAAGTATGTATAAGTGTAAAGAAAATCGATTCCGATTCTCTTCTTCTTTATCCTTTCTGGTCCTCTGTTGCATCCATCCATCCATCCATCTATCCTGTTCTCCTACTTTTTTTTCTCTCAGTCTCTTTTTCACTATGCAGACTCTAGTCTTTAATAAGATGAAGTAGAGGAGTACATACTCTAGAAAAGAACTCAAAGGAGCCAAATATACATGTACGAGCAGAAGTACAGGGTGACGTGGAAAGATGTGGCGTGGCGTATATATAGATATGCATAAGACTTTACTATTCCACTCAATAACTTGAGTTGAGTGGCTGTTGAAAAAGTAGCAGAGAAAAAAAAAGATAGAAAAAAAATCCACTCACATGATCTCGTGTGAGTATTGAGTAGTGAGTAGAGAAAAAAGAAGAAGAAAAAAAACAGAGAGAGAACTAGCAAGAAAAAAAAATGAAGTGCCACGATAGAACAGTGCAACAGAATTCCAATGTACAGTGGAAGGTAGATAAAGCATGGAAATGTTCGGGTTTTTTTTGTGTACAAGTATGTGGTGGAACATGTAGATATGTCTCAATAGATATAACTATGTGCTCATAATATTTCTCCGATAAGCTTCTCCAATTTTTTCTGTACCCAAGAGAAAATATTTCTTTCTCTATTTTGTAGAATTAGAGTACTAGTAACTAGAACAAGTGCAGTTTTAAGTAGGTGGTTTTAGTAACTGTCTTTCTTTATTCGTGTATGTGTATATATAAATATATGCATCGATTTACACAAAACATATACCACATATCACTTTATGTGTATATACTATTTACTTGTGCTTAAACGGGTGTAAGCCATTGATTTTACGTCATGCGTTTTCAAATTTTTACTAGTATAAAAGCTATTGGAGCATAAAGTGAAAGGTATGTGATATGTGACGTTCATTCAAACACTTGGAGTTGGCTGTCGAAGGATTTTCTTTTCTTTCTGGTTTCTGGTCTTTAATCTTTAATCCTAATTCAAACACACAAAATCCATGCACTGCGATCGTACAATCATTATAATATATAAGAGACGATTGTGTAAATCCATGTGACAAGAAAATGTCTTTTGATTTGATTTTTTTAAATATTTTATCAGAATGTAGAATCAATATAATATAATGCATGATAAATTATTCATAAATAATTGTATGCATAGTTAAGAAGAGAGAGAGAAACAAACCTATACATACAATACATATTAGTCTTTGACTTTGACGTTTGATATAAAAAAAAAGACAAAGAAAGTAATAATGTGTTGTATTAAATTTGTACTGTTTTTTTTTTCCTACTTCATTTTTGGCATGATTATTAGTAAGACATGGTTGTGAGAATTTGACATGGTCTTCTTTTATCACCCTTCAACATTCAAATAAGAGATTGCAAATTGTAACAGATGCTGCTTTAAGAAAAACTATGAATAATCTTTCTTGATCACATAACGTAGAGTGCAAATATCTAGAAAAAAAGAGAGAGTATTGAATGGAAATGTGAAGCATTAATTCTGCTACAATCATTTCTTTGCACATCTCATGTATGGACGAATCGATTTCATGTATATCCATCTTTTATGTCATTCTTTGAATATATGATTACAGTGTAACTTTGATAATGTTTAACGATCCCTTTGAGAGAATTGAAGAGAACAGTGAACAGTTGTAGATTGAAAGTATGATCAGCATGTTCTCCTCTGAAGTGAATAAGTGATGCATGTACGTCGTTCTGAATTTATTTCATTTTTCAAATAGACATTTTGTGTAGGATTGTAAATTTTATTGTACTATGTGTGTAGAGTGTAGAGTTTGACTTTTAATATTTTGTTCGTTTTAATCTTGAAAGTTACGTCTTTTCTTGTATAGATAGTACTTGCTCTATTTAATCAATTTGTATAATCCTGCATCATACTATTTTGTTACAATTTCATAAAGTATAAAACTACGTCATATTGGTACTATCCATATTATGCGAACTCGTAGGATAGTAATGATAGGAATTCGATAATAATAAAATTTGAATTATTGAGAAATTTAGATGAATGCATGTATGCGCATTTGCACATCTATAGATATATCTAATATCTATCAATGGTGTAAAATGTAAATACTGATGTGTTATGAAATATTATGCAAACCTATGAATATCATATTGTACATTATATTCCTTTTTTTCTCTTTTTTTTACAGCAAGAGTATGGTTCAGCCAAGTATTATCCTATTATTCCAAGGTACATGTTACTAAAAGATATGGTGCTGACTATCATTCGAGATCCCATCTACATGGAGGTGTGTCATGAATTTTCGGCTGAACAACAAAGTGACAGGTAAGAATTATTTCTATTATGTTTTATAATATTTTTTACATTTGGGCATGAGTGAGTTTGGGCATAAACTTTGTGTATTATGTACCAGGTTAAAGAGATAAGAGTGTACTTAAAATCTGTCTAATGTATTCTTTTGCTTTCTCTTTTTGTTTGATATCCAGGAATCGGTAGGCAGTCAACAACAGCAGATTCTCTCAGCGGTCCCAAACCTTACAACAACATTAGACGAGGATAATTTTCAAAAACAACAAACAAACAAACATAATCTTTTACCATCCCGTATCAAACCAGTCGTATGAAATTTACTTAACTATTATTACTACTAAAATACTATATACACAGTACGTACAACTTGAAAATGTATTACATAATATTACATTGCATTTCAATTCATCATAATTTATTATTAACTTGAAATTTTGTATGCGCGCATTAGCAGTACTTCAAGAATAATATATTATTATTATGATAACCTTGGATGATTTTTTGTTTTTTTTTAGAAAATAACTTTCATTAAGATACAAAAATGCATTACTATATATATATATATGAACTTCGCTACTACTTGTTATAAATGCATTTAAATGCATATATATATATATATATATATATATTTAATGTTGAAAAAGCATTATATGTGCAGCTCGTAGTTTATATACTATTTACTATTTATGTCTACAACACACAACACACATTCTCCCAAATGAAATGACATATACAAGATACATGAAGAGAAAGTATGTAAGAAAGAAAGTGTAATTTATAGCAAACAAAATTATTATTGATTAATTGATCAATTTGATGATGGATTTGCATACTTACTTTACTTACCTAGATGTCGATAAAGTATAATGAGGTTAATGAGCATATTTTCATCGATTGATTGTTTGTTCATGTTCATTTGAAGAGAGAATGTGCTAGTGGAGTAGAATATAATACATATATAGCTAGCTTTCTAGACATTACATCATACTAGTACATACTATTATTATTATATCGATATTGATATCAACGCTTCATTCTCTATAAAGTATTATTTATGGGCTATACGCTATATCTATATACAAAATAGACGTTCGCCTTATTATATATGCCATAATATTTGTTTGCCTTTTTTTCTCATTGATTTATTAGGGGAAGAAAGTTGTTTGAATAGTTAGAATAACATTGATGATGATGCTGATGATGATGATAATAATGTTAGTTTACTAGCCAGGTACCATTCTATCATTAAGTTAGGGAGTGAATTTTCCTACACTTAAGGGAAAGAAATAAGTAGCAAGATGAATTAAAACTTACTTTTCTACCCATTATTAGTTTTGTTAGTAATTATTAGTACAGTTATTATTATTATTATACGGTTAGTTATGCACTATATATTTGATTGATTTCTCATTTATTATTATTATTGATCGATTTGAAGGTTCTTGAAATACTTATTGATGTATACATTATTCATGAATACTATATTATATATATATGCAATTTTCTACATGGTTTATGTTTCCTCCCTTATTACTTTTGTTACATTTTAACAAAATGTCTATTGACGTTATTATTATTATTATATAAGGTAAGAAGTATTATACTATAGATCTGTAAGCATACTTGAAAATTGAACAATGACCTTATGTATTTCAATGTAATAAACATTAAATTGTACGTTTGAATAAACCAACTCTTAAATAATAGTATACATAAATATATACATACATAGCGTGTCACTTTTTATACTTATGAAAACAAAACAAACCAAAACAACAAACAAATATATTATATGATGATGTGATGACTCTGCTTTAGAAAGAATGGGATTTATTTCTTGTTAAAATAGCATTATTAAAAAAAATGTGTTTCTAATTGAAAGATGGTTTATTAAACAGTGATTTTTACTGCTGCTGAATCCATTCTTTTTTTTAGCAGAGTCATATTATTACTATTACGAACTATAAACTTTGATGACAAATACTAATTACATTCTATTACTACGCAATGGATTCCAAAGTGTTTGTTAAACATATACGCAAGGCACGAGGGACTACCAAAAAGAAGAAAGGAAATTTTACTGTATGACGTGTAATGCTATAAAGTAGAATGCTATTCTATATTACATAATATAAAAGTGATCCTACAAGATAGAAAAGTATCATATATACGTAATATATAGTGCGTATATATACACACACGTTCATAATATATTATGAATGTACATTAATGGTAAGAAAATATTACAACAAGTACTATAATTAATATCATGTAATAACTACCAGTAAATACTGTAAAATGATGCTGCTGGTTCACTGGATGGTGCTATTTACGTTTTTTGTAGTATGTATATATAATTGGTTGCTGGTACATAATATGTATATACTATATATTTCATAGGCGTACGGTGTTTGATGTAGTTAGGGTAGATTTTAGATTTCTAGGAGAAAGTCACGTTTTTCAGTACGGTGTGAAACACGTAGTTTTAAACTAAAGTATTACAGAGAAAAAAACATAAAATACAAATAATATGGTGAAAAGTACTCGTGTTGAAGTGGTACTACGCATAAAGTACTACTTCTACTACTACTGCTACAGTAAAAATGTATTACGTAATGTTACATATATTATATGGCGCAGGAATTGTATGTTTCTTTGTTTTGTTTTCTTAGAGAGACTATATTATATTCCATAGTCTGAATTTCATCAAGAATTTTTATACAAAAAATGTTACAGAAAAAAAAGAGTTATATAATAATAATGTGTTATAAATATTTAAAGTGCTAAATTTATCTGTGCGGTTTGTCCTCAACTTTCATGGATAGACGATTGAACAAAATAAAGTATTATTAATAATAATTATTATCATCACTATAATGTGTCACATGAAATGCAAAAAAGGTAAAAAAGTATCTTGTATCTTGTACATAATGATAATTATGAGTAGATATATATTATATACATATTATTATTTATTATACATTGTACAAATAGCATAAAGCTATTAAACGCCAAATACCTTAAAATAACTTTTAAAAAAACTGGTTACTGCTAAAACTTTGAAGACCAAATTAGATCATAACTCATAACCAACAACTATGCAGTAACACAATCAATCAGTCAGTGAAACAAAACAAAATAATGTTCTGTAAACTACAATTATTTATAAAAAAAATATATAGATTATACAAAGAATTTATGACCAGTTGACCTCTATTATTATACCTATCATAATTTATTCAGATATTGACAATGTGATTGGTGTAGCATCGTATGCATATAATATATACCAATGTAATATACTCATCAACGTGCTACAAAACTACATAATTAAGTATGAACTATGACCATGCTATTATATTATATTAAACTTTGTTTCCGTTGTTCATGCTGTAGCATGTATTTTGTTATTTTGTTTCGTTGGAGGGTTCCTCCTAATTAGTTTTTAGAAGAGCGTCAAAATGTATGCTAAATTGATTACTAGTATTTATGCATTTATATTATTACTATTATTATTATTATTGTCTATGTATGTGTGTTACTAAGGTCAGATCTCAATCAATTTAAATAATAAAAAAAAGTATTACATGATAAAAAATATTAAATGACCACAAAATTGACAATTTTTTGTTCCATGTCTTTTTTCCTCATTATATGCATCTATTATTATTATTACAGAAGCCTTATTATGAAGTTGAATTTTAATTGTAACAAAGGGCTTTTTCCATATATATTATTCAATATACCACAGATATTAAAAGATCACCTTCTATTCTCTATTCTTTCAATTGGTACATATTATATTTTATGAATTATTGCTGTCACAATAAGGCACTTGGTTCTGACTTCTGACATAAGAAAATTGGAAGAGTAAGCTCTGGAGTAACTATAGAAAGAACATATAAAATGAAGCTCTCGTACTTAATCATTTATCACGCAAAGTACATGAGAGAAAAAGCATAGAAGAAAGTTACTAATTTTGTTTAACAGGATTTTGGCCATTTAACATAGTTTCAAAACTACTGAATTTTCACAAAGTACACATGCAATATTCATTCCTTCGTGACTTTAAAGTAACTTTTTAACAGTGTACATAAATCAACAAGAAAGTTACTCTTAAGAAAAGGGTAACAAAGACACATGACAGAAGAAGAGAATTTCTATCTATTTCTCACTGTCTGTAGTCTGTACAGCCTGTGTATAGTGTGTATTTGAGAGAGAAAGAAGGATTATTCCATGATTTTGTATAAAATCATTCACCCATCAAACGTATTATTATGGTTTATGAAGATAGACCCTGAATTTACAGGGTCAAAGTTCAAAGTGGTATATATTATATCTGTTTAACAGTGACAGGCAATTTTGATAGAATACATGGTTTAAAAAATAGTATTAGTTTTCCTTTGTCAACCTAATCCTCTGTTAAAAAATTGAGGAAATATCTAACACGAAGAGGACAAACTATGTGTGTAGTAATAATATTATGAGCTTGTCGAATTGAACCGAGAAACGAGAGAGAGCTTTTCATATATTCATATTGACAAAAGTTGACACGCAATATATTATGTATTATGTATCTATACAAAGTACAATTTTACTTGGGAGCTGGATACAAAATACTAGTGCATGACATTATACATTATACGTTATACTGGTACATATTATAACATAGAACACACTTTTCATGCATTGTACATTTTATACACATACTACATGTGACGAGATGGAATGTATCGTAATAAAATAGAAAATATTACAAGTTACATGTATCTATATCTTGTAGACATTTGTATAGAAGACGATCACTCTAGACTCTAGAATCTAGAATTGAGGCTGCTACTGATGCTGCTGTTACATATTGGACTGATGGTGATGGATGAGATAAGCGAGATTTGGATGGAGATGGAATGGAGAAAGTTAAAAGAAGAAGAAGAAAGCACTTTGTCTGATTTTCTCTTGGAAGCAAATTCAAGGCTTTTCATTCAACTGTGTACTGTGTGTTATGTTACATTTATTTTCACCAAGTTAGTTTTTCCTTCTATTTAATACAATATAAAAGAAATAACAAGGCAGTTAATAGTTAATATTTTTAAAATCATGTGCAACTGATTTTCAAATTATTTTAATTTACTCAGTATTTAGTACCATCATGTTAATTTTAATCCTAAAAAGCTTGTTATAAGATTATGTAAAATGGTATGAATTTCAAGTGTTGGCTTTTTGGTTTAGTTTGGATGGTTCACCTTTGTCTCTTGTCTCTTTGCCGCCATTGTCTAGATTCTAGATGTAAGTTAGTGTTGTATGCTGTATTGTGTGTTGAGTGTTGAGTGTTGAGTCCGGGTTAGAGGTTATTAAACAAGTTTTTGGGGGGAAGAAAGTCGAGTGAAATTTAACAGCTACTAACATTTTGACAAATGAGTGATGAATCTGACAAACTTTCAACTCAACAACTCAAAACTCAGGACTCTAGACTCTAGACACCAGACTCAAGACTCAAGTGGACTATATATATCCTCATTATGAGTTATCATCGGGGAGTTAGGCTTCATTATTGTGTACATTTTATGTTTAATAGACATGTGTCTGTATTACTATGTAATATGTATTACAATATTTATTGTGTATACACAGCATGTCACGTTATATTTCTTGTTGTAAAGTTAATGCACATAGGACTCTCTCTCTCTCTCGCTCTGTATTTTCTCTCTGTATTTTCAAGCTAAAAGGAAATCCTTACACCAGAACCTTCCACACTGTGCACTGTGCATTGTACATTGTACACTGTCCCAAATGGAGTATAATAGATATTTGGAATTTCAGAATTTCAAAATGTTGAAGGAGAGAAAGTTGAAGAAAGTGAAAAGGAGAAAGTCCTTAGGAAAATCATTGTTGTGAAAGAGAAATGCAGAAGAAGATGGATCTTGTCTTGCTTCTTCTGTACACTGTACACTTGTACATAGTGGATTTATATATCATTTACCATATATATTAAACATACAAGTACTCACATACTTTTGTCATCGCCGTCGCCCTTAGTGTAAACTTGTCACACATATTACTTGACTAACAACAAACCCTTCACTAACTATTGACTTTCAACTAGATGTGTGTGACTGTGAAAGACCCAGACACACACACACACACAAACACACATACACCAACACACACATACATCATTACATTCCCATCACAAACAGCCCAGAAGGAACGGAGGAAAATTGTGGACTGATGAAGAGTGGAAAGTGAGAACTGAGAACAGCGACAGCGAGACGCACAAGTATACATGCATCTCATACACATGTACATTGTACGTGTGTCTAGTATCTAGTGTCTAGTATCTACGGTCCATGGTGGAAACAAGAAAGGAGAATATCATACAGCATACAGAATACAGAATCCAGAATATACAGGCAAAAACTTTGTCGCTCCAATTCTCCTAGTTCCTACTCCTTTTTGTCTTGTATTTTATTACTTTTCTCTCCTCTCTCATCATCTTCCTAGTCGTCGTTGTTGTTGTCGTAAGAGGTCTTTTGTCTTTTGTTTTTAGCTTTGAAGAAAGAAGAAAACAACATGCTCAATGCTCAATCTATGTACATAGAATGTAGAATGTAGATACTAGATATTAGATATTAGATAACACACAAAATAGATACCAGATTCTAGAGAAGCAAAGCTTGGGTATGATACTCTTAAAGGCTAAAAAAGAAGACAAGAGGAAATTCATCTATACATCCAGCTACCAGCTACAGATACACTAAACACTAGAGCATATAGATAAATAATAGAATATAAATTATATCAGTAAACACGTCCGTCAACAAAGTTTAATGCAATAATAATGATACACAACTTTCCTTACTAAACAGATATACAAAGATAGAAAGATAGAAAGATAGATGGATGGATAGATATTATATCCTTTCTTTTACAAATTATCTACCAACTTCTCATATCTAGTCAAACAAGGTTTTTGTTCTCTCCTCTTATGTTATGAAATATGAAGTATAGAATCGATGGATAAAATATAGAATTGTACACACTTCAGATGCCCCAAATAGTCCGGTAGTAGGTATTATAATATCAATTTCTATGTGACGAAGCCAGAGGCCAGAGGAGGAAAATGAGTAAATAATAAATAGTAAACAGAAACATGGTAGGGAAAATATCAACCATGTATAATGTACAATGTAAAATGTACACGTACCCCTTTCACAATAGATCACAATTCGTTCCAAGTAATTATTATAAAAATTCATCTATCCATTAATAAAAACAGAAAGGAAATTTACCATTTTGTTTTAATTTTTTTCTGGTTTCCCATTTATTTATTCTTATTATTTTACTGGCAGTAAATAGTAGCACGAGCTCCCTCAGGCTTCCAACCTGTATGTATTTATGTGTAAAATGTGTAATAAATATGTTGACATTTGGTTTTTATTTTTTTAATGCTTTATCTATCAATGTAAAGTTGCACGCTATTGCACTTTGCCCAATACTATGTGTGTCCTGCCTTTAATCAAATTCGATTTCATGAGGGATTACAGATAAAAGTCGAGGGTCAAAAGGCGGTGTCCATTTATAGCATATGTGCACATTGTGCATACTCTGTATGAGGGAGGAGCTTAACGTAATGAAGAACATTCTCTGTGTTTTTTTTATTCCTGTAGTGTTATGTCTACAGTCTAGTGTCTAGAGTCGCGAGTCGAGAGTCGAGACCGATGTCATTAATATTATTACAAGAAAAGGAAGAAGGAGAAAACGGAGATGGATAATGGATAGGATAGGACTAAAATGAATTTCACTGTCACTGCGACTCCGTTTCTAGTTTCTATCTTCTATATGTACAAGCATCTGTATCATAATATGTGTACATGCGAGTTCTTCTACTGTCTACTGTTCTCTAGCATTAAATAGAGTAGTTTCAGTTAGAATAAATATTAGGATATTTGTAGTCGTATTGGAATTGATATTGTCGGACCTTGGGTTTTGTAATTTACTTTAGATAGTAAAATGGACTAGGACACAGCACAGAAAAAAAGAGTGAAAATTTCCAGTGAAAGTGGGAAAGTGGGTAAAAAGTCAGAGCAATAGAATTTCCTGTGTAGTTTAGATTATAGATTCTAGATTATAGATTATGTGGATATTTTAGATGAGCTGGTATTATTATTTTTTTCAGTGTATCAGTTTACTTATATAAGTGATAATTATCAAAAAAGTATGATGTTATTAATTTTTAAAAGACTTGTAAAATATGAAACCTGGATTAAAAAACTGGAAGTAAAATAGATAAATATTTAACACGTTATACATGTATTCATATTAATGTACAAGGTACAAGATATTGAACGCCAACCGACAACCTCAATGTTTCATATCCTTTATCCTTTGGCACTTGAAATAATACAGGAGTAATAAATTACGGATATTTTACTACCATTACTATTTGTCTTAGAGTGTCAATATTGTCACAAAGAACACAAGTTGAAGTTGCTAGACTTGACTTGAGTCTTAAGTCTTTAGTCTAGACTCTGACATTGTACATTGTACATTGATAGATATTGGTTTGGTTTGGTTCGTATTTATCCATATGTTTAGAAGTCAGCATGGTCGATAGGATTTTGTCATGTTCTGTACTTCTTTATATTCTGTATCGTACTGGGTACTGGGTTCTGTAAATTCTATAACATGTATTACTTTCTGGGCTCATTCTCCATTCTCTTCTTTACTAAAAAGGCACTAGACACCCATCGTAGTGGAAACATCAAACCGTGTTATAACATAATAAGTAGGTATGATAAGTGACGAGTGAGTTAAAGTACTAAGTAGCTTGTTTCTACTTTCCACTTTCTACTTCTATTTTCTACTTACTCGAGACTCCAGACTCGAGAGGTATTGAAACACATTAAATATGTACATGTGTATTATGTATGTATATTATCCATTATACATACCATGGTAAGTAGTAAGTATATGAGGAAGAGAAATCATATTAAATACTCAACAGCATACGGATGTGAAAGCTAGATTATACAGTATACAGTATACAGTACTCAACTACCTCGATAACTTGTACAGTTAATAGTACTCATAACTCCTTAGAGAAGTCATCGTCTTGAATTTGTATTATTTATTAACTACTATCGATTTTTCAAGGTAAATACAATCTAAACTGTATACTGTACATTTTCCACCACCACCAACTTTCTCTCTTTCTCTCCCTTTTCATTCCTCATGTTAATAAATTGTATGTATCTAGTATCTATTATCTAAAGTATCTAAGGTATCTAGTATCTACTACTAAAAATCCATCTATAGCTAGCATTAAAAATTCAAAATACTGAGGAATAAAACATGTGGAATGTGGAATGTATTCCTTTTTTGAGCTAGGTATTTCTTTTTGTTTGATTTGACTTTGTTTGATTTTATGTACGATTTTTACAGGGCATCATCATACCTATGATTCGTATGGAGTATGGACGATTGATTAATTGATTAATTTAATAGCTAGAACAATAATAGCCTGGTGAAAAACAGACAGTTAAACTTTTCATGCATAAAGTATAAAGAAGAATAAAGAATAACTTTTAATAATAGACAATAGACGTGAATAATCTTGATTTACGTACTAGTGACGATAGTACAAACAATTAATAATAAAACAGTGATATAATGAGTATAAAAAGCATCACTATTAGTATTAGCTATTCGTAATTCGTATATTAAAGCTATTTTACTTTCTATTATAAATTATAAATTATGTTTCTACTATCTAATAACTAATAACTGCGTTCTAAATTTATCTCTAGTTGCTTTTATTGTTTATGAGATATGTATCAAATCCCCTTGTAGAGAAATTTCTAGTTCTAGTTGTTTCCTTCACCATTCACCATTTCAATTAACCATTAACAATTAATTCAAAATATTACCTATTAGTCATTCCACATTTCACATGCCGCTCCATCGTAATATGATGACGTTATTTCTGGATCCCTCTTTCACACTAAGTACTTTTTGTGGTCTTAACATGATTATCGTGTAATGATGGTCATTATCCACACTCTACTATGCATTATACATTCTATAGAAGATTCCTTGTTCTGTGTACTGTGTATCTGTTTGATTCTCGTTTCTCGTTATTTATCAGCAGTGGGATGCATTTGCTTACTTTTGTACTTTGTATGAGCAGTTCCCTCTCTATTGTCCTAGTTGTATATTATAGATGAAAGATAGTGGTTAGTGGATAAAACATTCATCTAAAATAGTTCAACTTTGCCGGTGTCATTTTACTATTGTACTATTTTGGTTGGTGTTCAGTTTTCAGTGTGTTCAGTACCGTGTGGTGCTATTTTACTACTTACTACGTTTTGTACAATTAGTGTAACTTATGTTTATGACTAGACCTCACATCAGGAAAAAAGGTTACTCTTGACGCTTTCCTTGTGTTCCCTCTTTTCCTATGCATACGGCCTTCAACCTACAACCTAAAGCTTAAAGCTTAGAGCACTGAACCACCACGCGCACTCTGCTTAATGAACAAAGGGAAAAGGGAAGCATCCAAAAAACATGTAATAGATAATAGAATAGATAAAGAAAATTGTACAATTTACTTGCAATTTTATGCAGAAGCGGAGAGGAATGATACTAATAAAATATCGTCATTTTTAGACACAATCGGGAGTTTGGAGCATGAAAAACTTGTCTATTTCCTTTAGTATTCTATTCTTTATTTTGTTGCTCATATATTCGCGTATCCGAGCCTAGATATGGAATATGGAAATGACTGGGGTGAATAACAATGAATTTGGAATTGAATTGCTTTCCATTTTCCGTCAGCCATCAGCATACTTTTTATGTTGTGTACATAAAAGAGACTGGATAAATTTGGATCAGCGTGAGTTTCCTAATTCCAAATGAAACACACTGGAAGCTAAACTGTAAACTGCTCATTGCTCAACATTCAATGCTCAATGCTCAACCGTCAGTCACAATGAAGTTCAGTTCAGTACCCTTGCCTACGAATACGTCGTGTTTGTATAATTGATCAAATATATACCTGATATATTTGAAATCCGATATCCAATATCAAATGAGCACAACCTACATCATACAGTACACATAACCTTTGATTAAAATAGAAAAATTGTGAAAGTTCTTCCTGGAATCGGCTGAGTAAGTTTGGTTTAAAAGCTCCACAACCCACAACCATCATATTTTCTGATTTTTTTTCAGTTAATTAAAAGCAGTTAAAATTAACTGAGTAAGGTGGAGTTAGATACCTTGGCAATTCAAAGAGAAAGCAGTCTACAATAAAATACGTTTGATCTGCAGGCATTTCATGTATACTATATATACGCCGTCCCTCATTGTTCCTTAAATTTTACTCAAAACTCACGATTCTCCGATTGTACGGAATATGGAATACGGAATGTGAGACCTGTGCAATGTGCCGCTATGGAAATTTATGCAATAATAATATAATTTGACAGTGAAATCAAGGGAAATTCTGTAGCATGCCTGGATGAAACCAGTTCAGTTGTACTTAAAGCGTTCCAGGAAGTAAAAGCATACTTGTATGGCATGTGTATTATATGATATAATGTAGTATATATTCAAACATACTACAGATATCCAGTAGGCAATAATATTACATGCATCAACTACAGTTCCCACAGTCCGTATCGTCAATCGTCACATACCTTGAAAATTTTCAGCTGCATCCTAGATTATACAAACCACAGTATAGAATTTATCTTGATATGTTGGCAAAATATAAAGTATAAAGCCATGAATTTCCGTGTACTTTAAGCTCAAATAAATAAATGAATGTAAAGTCTTCAGTCTTCAGGTATGTCGATGATTGCGAAGCGACAATCGACAATTCTGAGATAAAGCAGAGCGGAAACAAATTATTCATTAAAAAAATCTACTCTCATTATTATCAATAAAAAGAGCTCTGTGATATGCATTATTCATTATGCAGAATGCAGAGCGAATCAAAACTATATGAAACTATGGAAAGAAATAACACTGAATGAGGGAATAAAATTGATCATTCTGGAAAAAATGTAAAGTATAAAGATGAAATGCAAGATGAAAATATTATCAAAGGTGAACATGAATAATTCACTCACTTTTCAGATGACTCAAAATTAGGATGAAGAAAATTAATGCTGTACATTGTACATACAATACAATAGAAAACGCCACTTTCCAGTTGCCAATCATTTGAACATACATTTATGTCTAGTAAATATAAATGAAGGAGTAGGAGAAAGTTGTTCAAAAATCAATAGTAATCAACACCTGAGACATTCAGATGGAGAATGGAGAATGGAGATGAAGTAAAAATAGAGATTTAGGTGTAGCAAAAGGAATAAAGATAAATATAGCTGTAGATATAAATGTAGATGTAGAAACAGAAACGGAAAAGAGAGCTGAAAAGGTGAGAAAATACATTCTTGAGCACAAAGGAAAGCTGTCTCTTTGCATCTTCCTCAGATTTCTAATTAGCTCGTCTTCCAGTTAAATAGTTACACTTTATATGCATTGTAAAATGTACATGGTAAAACCTCTCCATTCTACGCTGTACACTGTACACTGTACACTGTACATTGTACATTGTACGTTCTATCTCTATGCTCTATTCTCTATTCTCACTTTCTGCATTTCTGTTCACAAATCCTCATCCTCTGTAGATTTTATGGCTCTTTTAAATCTAAATGACTGTTGTACTTACTTACACAGAGTTGTGTATTCCACATTCTCCATTCTACATTCCACATTCTGTATTCGTACATTTTGTGTACGTGTACGAGGATTTCCAGTGTAACTGTATTAGCCGAGCCATAACTGTGACATCATTAAACCTATCCTATCTGTATCTGTATCTATATCTGTATTCTCTGTGTATATAAAACACACTTGGAATTCTGTATCTTTGTATCGGATCTTCGTCATCGGTACTTTTTGTTCCCAGTCCCCATTGAATTCTATCCAGAATCCAGAATGTAGAATACAAAATACAGAGCCATTTTCATTCCTTTCCATTTTCCATTCCTCCGTTTACATGTTCAATGTTTGAATGTTCATTTCAAGGAGACGGCAGCTTTCACCATCCCACTCTTCCATCTTCCATCTTTTCCGTCTCTCACATCATCCGCTTAAATTTTCACTCTTATTCACAATTAAAATTTGATGAATTTGAATTCTCTTTTCATTCATTAGTGTCAGTTCCACAAATTTTCACAGACTACAGACTCTGTATATTGGACTTAATTTAATTTCATCCTCAGTCACTATAAACAGTTAGTAAATCTACTGCTCATTGTACATTCCTGATTGCTGAAACATGTATTGCTAATTGTACAGTTTGTTTTCATCACTATTCCTTATTCAGTATTCAGTATTCATTATAAAAGAAAGATTTTGAATTTGGAGCTCAAAATACAATATCTAAAGATTCCAAACTACAAAACTCCAAAGTACTATAGAAATTTAGCTTTATTACTAAATACTAAACATTACTAAAATTTAGAATCTGGAATCTAGAATCTAAATTGAAATTGAATAGGACAGTTTGAGAAGTGTCATAAAGCTGTAGGGTTGACACCATTATTAATTACATGTAACAAAAGTCACAAAAGTCATAAAACAGACTTAATATATACTACATACGTAAATACATTGAGAATTGAGACTTGAGAAGGAAGGGTAATGGCTATAAAAATGGTTTTATTACATTTATGACATTTATGTAAATAGTAAATAAGAAGGAATGAGAACTGGAAAAGACTGCAGTTTGTATAGAGATAAGAGAAAATTCATGCGTATTTTGTGTAGCATACAATGACTGTTGTCTGATACAGGGTGCGTATTGCGTAAATACATTATGAATAATTAACAAGAAATCCAAAAGGTATTTTACTTTTTACATCTTTTAGCAAGCATTATGCACACTGCACACTGCACACGTTTTAACATCAAAAGTCAACACAGTAAAAAGTAAAAACGCACACAGTTTAAATGAAGATACTCTTCTGTTTGCGCTCTTACCTAGCCTTTGGCTTGTAGCCCTACATTCTACATTCTACATATTCCAATTCCAATACTTACAAGTGTATTTAAGATGACCAACTATTTACTAGTTACACTTTCATCTTCCGTCCTATACACACAACATACAATACATAAGAAGATGAAGATGACCATGAGCTATTTATGTGAGGAGGAAGAGTAAACTTGACTCTATATTCTGAATAGTGTATACTGAATATAGGGAGAACCAGAGTATGAAATGGCAAAAAGTGAGAGCTGAGAGCATGAAAGATGAAAGAAGATGACCGAGCGAGAGAAATACAGAGTAGATACATAGCATGTAGAATGTATAGAGTGTAGATACAAGATACAAGATAGAAGATAGAAGATAGAGGGACAGAGAACGTCTCAATCAATTATTTAAAACGTAATTGGAAATGTATGCATGCAACGAAGCGCACTGTTTCATATTTTATTTAGAAAATCCCCGTCTCTCCTCTTTTTTTTCAAGCACTTTCTCCTATGCATGTCCTTTCAACGAGCTGTGAACTGCAAACTCAGAACTGAACACGAACGACTAACAACTAACAACGAAGAGTCTTTTTGAATGCTAACGGTGACTCGAGGACTTTCCTTCCTCCTTCCTCCGTTCTTATAGGTTGTAGTCTATATTTTCTGTATTTTGTATTTTGTCTACATTCACTGAGGAGGAGGACAAAGTTCAGAGCCCATAGTCCAGAGTCCAGAAAAAGACAGAACCAGTAACAGAACCAACAAAAAGCTAAACACTACAGTCTACAGTCTACAGTAGATACAGATAGTACAGATAATGTAGCATTGCCTTGATATTGAATGCTTGTCCTCTTCTCCAATAATATTTGTCCCGCAAACATCCGACATCCTCCACACTACACATTACACATTCACCCCACTTTCCAACTACAAGTTATATTTTAAGTTCTTAAAGCTAACAGCTAACAGCTATGAGCTACAGCTCTGTTGACAGCGATGACAGGAACACGGGGAAGAAAAGCAATAAGCAATATAAGTAGTTTAGACTGTACACTGTACACTGTAAATGCTTAGCTACACAAGTAGTCCCATGAAATTTGCATGCAGTACACGTATCTGTTGTGTTGTGTATGTACTATGAACATTGAAAATAACTGAATAAACTAAAATACTCGTGAATACAGTTACTTTCCACTTTTCATGCCTCACGTAATAAGTAATAAGCAGTGCGGAATGTACTTTGTACTTTGCACTTACAAGGTGCTCAGCACCAACATTCTCTCATGTCATGTAAGTATGCTATGAGCCTTTACTTTTTAACATAAACCATACACATCAAGTATTAAGTATTTTATTAAATGAATCTACTCCTACAATTTCATATACGCATACTTTGATACCAAGTTTGGAATAGTAAATAATAATAAATGAATCCAGGTAAATATTAAGGATTTCAAACTCTAGTAAAAAAAAGGCAAACGATAGGTGAAATACATAAAATGATCCCATGTATTTTAAAAATTGTTCTTTCATGTCATCTGGTCGTCATCATGTGTTTGTTCTGGATTCTAGATTTTAGATTTGTCAGCTTATGCAGTATGTAGTAATGTAGTATGTATACACAGGACTAGTATTTTAATATTTATGGTATTTGGTAAAAGGTCTCAAGTTGGTCAAAATGACACTGAATACTGAATACTAAACAAAGAACATTGTCAATTTGGTACGTCGTACGTTGTATGGTTGGTTGAATATTGTATTCGTATCCTTAGGAAATCAATGGAGGTTGTTGGTTGGTTTGTTTGTTTATTTATTTATTTGTTTGTTGGTTAGTTGTTAGTTTTGGTGGTTTTTGATTTGGTGATTTGGTTAGTTTGTTTATTTACATTTTACATGTACAAACAACTACTCCTCGCCTACAATCCTAAATCCTACACATCCTGTACAAACACACAGACAGAGAGAACAAAACAGAACCTTATTAAACATTTAGGAAATAGAGATAATCATGACACAGTTGCATTTTATACATTATATGTACATTGTACACAAATAAATCACAGATAGAAACAATAATTAAATGGAGTATGCAGCATACAAACAAACACAAGACACAAAAGACAGACAGTAATTTACACAAGAAGAGAACCAAAGGAATTATGAATTACCTTGTAAGAAGTAAGAAAATGTCACTCCCATCAAAAATCCAATCCAATTGCTCCAATTTAAGAAACAATTGTCCAATTATTCTTTATCATTCACACTAGAAAACTAGAAAGGAATCACGGGACTTGACTACACATTTTTTATCACAACCAAAAAACTTACGGTGACTCTGTTTTTATTTATACTTTGTATTAAAGAGGATTGTTGTTCAACTTTAGAAGAGAATTAAATTAGAAATAAACACAAATCTAATTCTTGATCTAAATCTAAACTGGTGCTTTGAATTTCAGTCCCTTTTTGTTATGACGTCATCATCTTAGAAAAGGAGCTCTGAATCTACAATATAAATATCAATATCAATATTGATGTCGATATCAATAGCTGGATAACTGTAAACACTAACATCTAAGCGGTGAACGGAGCATAAAACATAACAGTACCTACATTTTTGTATGTACAATAGGCGTGTGTATCGTGTACCGCGTATTGTGTGCTGCACACTGCACACTGTATGAGGTGTTGAGAGCTGAAACAGGAGTTGAAACAGGGCTGTGATTTGATGTGTGATGTACAATGTAAAATGTGCAAGCACACGAACACACAGGTATTATATTATGGATACTGTATATGCTTGTATGGTTGCACCTATACATGTTATGCGCCAGGTGTCAGGCATCATAGTACATACTAAGTATAACTGCTCTATTAGACTTATATATTACATATAACATTTTATGTATGCTTGAAATGGAAAGAAATGGTACGAGGAAAAAAGAAGACATTGAGACATGAAATATGAAATATGTGTGATGTAAATATTGTTACGTGTGAGAAGATATATGACACTGAAAAATCGAATTTTTCCGCAGAAAATGGTAATGCGTGAGATGAAAGAGGAAGACGAAGGAAGCATAACGCAGCGCTAGCTCCTAGCTCCAGATTCTGGAATCTAGATTCTAGATTGTAGATACTGAAAATCTAGATTTTAGTTTTTGTCTCTCTCTTTTTGCTTTTCTTTCCATCTAATTTTCAAACCCATGAAGTGTGTAATATTATTATATTCTTGTCCTTTCCTCTCATTCTCTCCCTTCTTTTATTTTTTCTTGGAGAAAACTCAAATTCCCAGTGACTATGAACTATGATCTAAGGCTCGAGTTTCGAGTTAGACTGGAGACTGGAGTGGAGAAAACCTCTCCATTCTCCACTGTTTTAGAAAAATCGGTCTCATGTCTACAGTCTACAGTCTGCACTCGCCGTTAAATCTATACATCTTTTTACATAGGATATAGAATGTGCAGAAGAGACATGGAAAAGCTTGTGTATGGTAAATATATAGTTACTTTTCTACAGTAGTTTGTTACACATGGGTTTACATTTTACATTGATTTTGTAGTCTAGAGTCTGCAGTGTACAAGTTGTACAGTACAACAGATCTCGAGTTTCGAGCTTAGTGGAAGAATCTTCCGACTTTAAAAAGAGTCTCACAGAGTAGAGAGCATGCATAATGGAAGTAACGTACAGAATACAGAGTTACAAGTAGTGCTATAATATACAGATGGAAGGTCCTCTTTTCTGTTTCTGCTACTGTTTTTTCGTTTCCTTTCTCTTTCCGCCTTAGTTTTTTTTTCATGGTTCATACAAGTTCATTAATGTTAAAATATGAGTACGAGTATCTCTCACAGAACAGCAAGTTTGCAAGTTTGCGAATATGCAACTCTTTTCCCCCTATCTCATCACATCATATTATTACACATTACACACATGCATTTTCCTATGAACATTTCCTTTTCCCTTGCTCCGTCTCTTTTGTGTCTCTCATTATCTATTATATTTTTATGTACGTATGTAGTGTATTATCAAGTATTGTACATGTTTGTTTCCATTTTCCATTCTCCATCCTCCGTGTCCATTCTACTAATGTATTAGCGCTTAGTTTATTACGGTTTCATTTGCAAATTTCTCTTTCTCTTTCCTACTTATTTGTACTTTCACCACTCCAATTTTATACATCGTACATTACATGCTATACTGGGAGTTTTGGAGTTTTTTTTTCCATTCATTTTTGTTTACATGCATAAAATTCAAACATGCATAATGCATAATGTTTGTAAGTATTTCTGCCCATTCTCGTGGGATAATTGGTCACTTTAGCTTATTTTCTTGTTGAAAAGAACATGTAAAAAATATAGAATATAGAATGCACAATACAATGTAAAATGTACAATGTACAAGGGGCATGGTATGACTAATGAGCATTGAGCATGTAGCAATGTAGCATGTATGAATTTATCAAGTATCAACTACATGTGTAATGTGTAGTTGCACACATACTTATGATATTATATATTACATTCGATGGGGATGACGACGATGACAAATGGGCTACCATTATCCATTATTTTTATATATTTGTCCTCTTGTCGTGTCATTTTTTTGTCCTCATATTTTATGTGTAGATTTTAGATATGCAATATGTATCTAGTATCTAGTATCTAAGCTCTAAACTCAAAGCAGACAAATACATAAAATGTATTATAGTGTACTAACTATTTAAATAAACAACTGCCACTGTCTCTCCGCCCGAATGCTAAAAAATACATAAGTTGTATGTTGTATGCATAATATCATATTATAATGGAAGAAGACCATTTATTCTCCACGGTTGAAAAAAAAGTGTATTATATTAGCAAATACTTTGTTTTTTTCAGTACTTGGAATATGAACAAAATAATAGGGTGTAGTAAATGATAAATTACCAGAAGAATTGTCACCACCCCTAAAAATGATGAGTTCAATGTTATTGTATATTATATAAATTGTTAATGTAGTGCTGAGTGCTGAGTGATGCAGAATTAAAATAAGTAATCACTAAATAAAATGCAGCTTTAAGGGTCTATGTGGAAAGTATTGTGAATGGGGTTTAACATGGGGGCTTTGAACACCCTCCACGTCCAAAGTATTGCATGTAGAGTCTTGGGACTTTGCACAGACGTTGGCTATACTATTGCCGTCCTGTATTGGTCCACTTCAAAGTCGAGGATTGATGGCAAGT
>JABASP010001771.1:0-25683 GCA_019776565.1 Sminthurinus signatus | reverse complement strand
AATTCCGGCATACTTCCTCTGCATAAAAAATTTACGAAAGTATGCTTAGGCATACTTACTCGAAGCATCAATGTTAAAAGTATATTTAGAAAAAATTTGCCATCGTGATTGTTTTACTCAATTGGTCGAAAAGTATGCTTGAGCATGCTTCGACATGCTTAGATGATAGTGTGGGTACATGAATTTATGTAAAAGGAACTTTACACATGTAAGTAATAAGTAACAAGTATTCGAAATTAGAAATTTGTATTATTTGCCTAAAAACTTAATGACAGATACTTATTGCACCATTTCTTTTCTAAGAAACTGATAACAAAAATTATTATTATTGCTATAATATTTACTGACTATACTGTATACTGACTGAAGAAAAACAAGTAATAATAATTGTTGTAACAATAATAAATATTTTTGTTGGCTACACTCAGTATATCCACAATTGGCAGTGAACCCGTTACAAGTATAAACTATAGACTATAGACAGAGATGGTTATACACTGTATAGCTAAATTGTACAAACTACACACATATTTTGGTGTTATATTATTATTAGTATTACTATTTTACAACAACAAATAAAAAAATCAGAATCAGAACTGGAGTGCTGCAGGCCTGTATACTGTAACAGCATACAGTACACAGTACAAGAGCTATATAAATTCTCATCCAGTTTACATTGCGGCATAAGTGCATAAGTAAGTAAGTAAGTACGACAGGGTAACGTTTTGAGTTTTGATGCGTCCCAAGTCCCAACATCCAACTTTAAAACTTTAGACATAGATGTATATACAATACTGTCTATTCGTAATTCGTAGTACATATATATATGCATATTTGTAGATATATTTTAATATTTTTAATGCAATTGGACTTGGACTATTAGTATACATACGTATTATTATATTTTATAGTTTATTTTGTATCTGATGTGTATATGTAATGTTTAAGTAAGTATACTTACTCAATGCATTTGTGTGTAACCACAGACATTCATATGTGTATGCAAGTAAGTAGCGAATGTTTTGTTGCTACATGGAGACAAATGTATCTATTATCTGTACTTATTACTTATGCATTATGTACGAAAGTCTGAAATCTAAAACACACTGTGTATACCATAATATTATGCTTATTTGCATTCTCCATTCTCCATTCTCAGTAACTAACTAATAGCTAACAAAGATAAAGTATTTATGTCATAGCCTATCAATGGCAGAGTGTGTGATGATTCATATTTACATTTTTTTTATGCCGTCAGCAGTCAGCATTTTCAGGCTAGAACTGTACATTGTACATATAGATGTTAGATGTGTTTACGTATGAGATGTATGATGTATGTTGTATCCAGGACTGTGTAAGTTCTAATTGTAACTTGATAACCTTCACAAAATAAAAATCAACTACACTCAACTCTATCCTTTGAGTTTTGTTGTTGAATATGCTGAATATTATGTACACTGTACAGAGAGCATTTACCCATAAGTATGTGAAATGCTAGGAGCTAGTAGATGAATAAAAAAAATTAGAAAATTGTCACAAGTATCTATATGATCTAAATGAAATCGAAATAATTCCCTGTAATAAACAAACTGAATGTTTTTAAATTTGAGTTTTGAATAGTATAGTATGCAACAAAATTATAAATGATATAAGTTATAAGTATATTATTTGTATGTTTTTTATGCACAAGACTTTTTCTTGTTTTAAATAATATAAAAATCATCTCATTTATTTACTTTAGTCGTAAATTGGATTATAGATAAATTTATTTTTGATTTGTGATAGGCCGTGTAAACAAAACATAGGTTATATTAATTTAAACAAAATAGGTTGATAAACTTTGAGTACTTGTTTGTAATAATAATAATAATTTATAAGTTATTGATTTGTCAAAAAAAAGTCACTGCTAAAGTACAAATCTGAACAATAGCCTAGAGCAATAGTCTAGCAACGTCTGTAGTCATGGCTTTCATTCTGAGGGAAGATCGCTTCAACATGTGGGCAGCAGCATGGATCAACTCTTTTACTCTTTACTTTCTGCCGTAACTGTTAATAAAATACAAAAACATTTGAATGATTAAAGATTCTGTAGATCATTTTGATTGAAACACTTAAAACTTTACATAAATTCCAGGAGAGAAAATAAAATAAGTCTAGTCAGCAAAACAAGGAAATAGATTTTCCCTTGAAATATTATGGAACCAAAAGGGAAAAAAAGTATTTTATAAAAGTCTCACCCATATCCTGGATGATGATGATGATGATACCCACCGTTGTAACCACCGTGATAGCCACCATATCCACCGTGATGTCCATAACCCCAATTACGTCCTTGTCGAGATCCACCGGTTGTTTTGACATCAGACTTTGGCAATTCTTTCAATGAAGCGCTGGTTGGGATGACGGAACGTGGAGAATCTGAATTTACATTCTGCTGATTGGTATTTTTAGATCCGGTGACTTTTGTTCCATTTCCACGCTTTTTATGATGGCCTATAGAAAACAAAATTTTTAAAAAATACAAAAAGTTAGTTAGTTTGCGGTTCTTAAATACTTATTAAACACCCTAGTTTATTAAATGAAATCACAATTATTTATAAGTAGAATATTAGTTTGACTATAAACAAAATAAAAAAACAAAAAACTTGTACTTTTTGCCGAAGATTC
Source organism: Sminthurinus signatus (assembly GCA_019776565.1). NCBI lineage: Eukaryota > Metazoa > Arthropoda > Collembola > Symphypleona > Katiannidae > Sminthurinus > Sminthurinus signatus. The sequence goes on along the minus strand of JABASP010001771.1, from coordinate 23,016 downwards.
CAAAGCAAGGGTCACTAAAATTGTAAAAATGACACCAATGACGATGATATTGAAGATACGAGCCATTTCAAAAAAGGAAGTTGAGAAATAACAAGAAAAAGTATAGTATGAAATCAAAGAGGAGCTAAAACGTTAATGATGAATATTTGAGGTTTCCAGAGCCCTTTTATAGGTCCATCTCAAACCTCAAACGTCTATTGAGCTAAAAATGCATAGCAATTGTAGGGTGAATAGTCATAAAAAGTACCTTAGATATAGGGGTTTAAAAAATTTACATACCGAAATAATCCTAATTCCTAATACATGAAGTCAGGAAATTCCAGAATTTTCCTGCATGGAGCATCAAACCTTTTCCTTTTTTACTCACTTCTTGTTTTTAAGTTTCAACCTTTTTATGGAAAAAACGTTCACCCTGGTCCAGTAATAGCTCTGTTTTTTCCACACACCTAAATATTACCCAACAATACTTAGTATTTATTACAAAGTATTAAAATAGCCTAGTAAAATTGGATTTCCCATTGTCATACAAAATTTTCAATCAACATGTGATAGTATAATCTTACTATTATTAGTGTTTTTTGAACCGTCTTATATATTACGTAGAATGAAAATGTGGCCAAAGTACATAGTGCATAATGTATTGTACAGTTTACCCCTTTAAACTTTATCATAACAAGCTAAGGAAAAGCCAAAAACGTTAAACTTGAAAGTATTTAAAATTTAGCACTTAGTATTGTATAACATAATAGCGGAGATAGATAGAAATGCGTAATAAACTCTGAGAGTGAATACTACGCACTTTCTAACTGCCTAAAATTATGAGAGCAAGCAATTTTAATGTATCTTAAGTACCAAACAGTACTATGTAACTGTGTACATTGTACACATTACTTTCAATCAAGATCACGATCAATGTTCATCTCCCATGCCTATTTTGTCCACAATCCACACATGTGCGTTTCATTCGCTTTCATATTCCTCTCATTTCCGCTAATTTTCTATTTTATAACAGCTACTCTTACATATTACATTTTTTACCAGCGCACGCACACATAAAACACACGGCTCACGCATTTTTTGATTTTGCGTTTGGGCAAGAAGTAAGAAATTGTGATTATGTTATATGACTTATGAATTATAAATTATAACTTATGACGTAAAAACTGACAAAATAATCTACGCACATTACAAAATTCATCTACATTTCAAAATTCTTCTAGGAGTTGACAAACTAGACATTTTTTAACAGCTAAAAAAGTTTGTTTAGCCAAAGTTCCTGAACATTGAACATCCCTTTTCTGTCTTTAAAAATCATTATTCATTCATTCATCATCTAACAAAGGTTTTGTATTCTACAGAGGTTTTTTTTTGCCAGATTCCAAATATGTGCTCAAAAACATGCAGAAAACAGAAATGAATCTAGAATCTAGAATATGCAGTCTACAGTCATGAAGACAGGTGAGACAAATAAGATTGAAGTTATCACAAAGATTAATTTGGATTTTGGATGTAAATAGGTTTAGATTATTCCATCGAATTTGGGCCATTGATTATTATTAGAAATGGAGCAGGAGTAGCAGCAGAATTTTGGAATCATTCTTATCTATTGAATATTGAAGCTTACATGATACATTACACGATTAGGTAACGTATTAGTTATTGAGTAACGAGTATGGATTCACTAAAATTAGTTAGTCTAATTATTAGAGATATTACAACAAACAACAAACAAGTGTTTTGTATATAAAAAGAAGCATCGTTGCTGTGAATTGTGAACTGTGGGCATATGGAGTATGGTATAATATGCTAAAAGCTTCAAGGCAATGAAAATCATGGTCTACAAGCTCAATAAAGATTTCATTGCCGAGATGCACACATAGGCATATTTCATACATAATGCAAAATGCATGTATAATGTATACACATGATAACAAACAATGCGTAATGTCTAATGTCTGTAAAACAAGGAGATATTTTTTTTGTTCCACCTGCGTAAAAAGTAAAAAGAAGTCAAATTAACGGCAGAAGTCAACATGATTTGTATTTTTTGTGTAAGTATTTAGTATATACTGCGTACTTAACAGAAGGCATGTCATTCATTCATGCTGACTGATTTTGAGTTCAATGTTTTGTCACTGCACACTAAACATCAGACACTGTACTCAATGCAAAACTTGTCAAAATGACATAAAGGAAGAAAGCACACAAAAACCATATGAGTGCTTATTACATGATCGGTTGTAGACAAAAAAAAACAATTTGACCGTATTTAAAAGTTTGCAACTCAAAATTACACATACATGATACGTGTATACATGAATTTTCAAGTTTCAAGGAGCGGAATTTTACTGGCAATATTTCCAGCAATGTTTCCGGCAAACCACTGCAAAATAAAAAATAAAAGATTGTCAATGTTGCAGTACTTTCAATGGTGTACGCATATATGTAGATTTTTAATATTCATGTATTATTTGTTATTTGTTCATACTAAAATGTCTTCATCTATTTTAAATCTTAGATTTTGCATGTATATACTGCAGATTGCAGGCTGTCGACTGCATACATACTTTAAATTCGAGACTCGAGTTCAAGATTTTATACGTGCACGCATTAACAATTTACTCGCAATAAAACTGTTCTTTTTCATGCTACTTTAGTCTGTCACAAAATCAGGTGCGATGTCCGATGCACGAAAAGTATAGCACGAAACCTGACGTGGATAAAGATGGGTAAGTACACAGGAAATAGAAATAGTGCCGACTTCTTCAGATGCTGTTTCTATGAAATTACACAGGTAAATACGACGTATGATGTACAAATACTTTTCATATCAAACAGTTGGTATAGTTTATAGTTGAACAAATGCTTTTTTCATTAAAATGAAAATTGCCTTATATACCTTTACATTTTAAATATTAAAAAGAATGAGAATAAAGAAAAATTAAATTGGGCTTATGTGAACAGTCAACATTTTTTGTGTAACCACGTAAGTCATAATAATTGAAGCCAAGAATGTCCAGAATACCAAAAATAAACTTATTCAAGTCATCAAGAATTCTACTCGCAGTCATAACACTAAGCATATTAATACGCTTATTGACAATTTTAATACTTCCCATCTGAATAAAATATACATAGTTCTAGTTCTATTTCCTTTGGTAATTCAGATCACGACGAGAAAGACAATTATGGAAAACTAAATACATACTTTAAAAATTCATGAAGCTCCTAGGTCAATACACAATACAAAAACAAGTACAAAATGAAACTATACCATGCAAATAAATAGGTAGGGCCATAGCATATGCGTGTATATTATATTGATTATGGATTCTGAATTCTGACCAGCGCAACTTCTATAACTGGTACTTGTTTTTTATTAGTATATTATTCTTCAAATACTTCTTTTATGTGCTAATACATTATTTTAATGAATGACGTAGCACACGTTAATAATAAAGTGAAACAAACAAACAAACAAAAAGCAAAAAGTAAGTCAAGATTCAGTACGTCATACAAAATTCTAAAAAATATCTAATACGTAATAGATAAATTAGTTCAAATTTCAAATTATACATTATACAATTTTATCATTTATCATAGTTAGATCTTCTATTATAGAAGTTCTATATACTCGGTATTCTGTATACTTTATACTTTATACATAGGTTTCATTTTCAGCTTTCAGCCCAAGTTTTATACAAAAAAAACAGCTTGTAGTAAATTATAACTGGATCACAGAGATTAAAAGTTATACATACAGAAAGTTTTTCTGTACAAAAGTAGAAAATCAGATCATCTTATTTTTCTCTCTTTCTCTCTGTCTCTCTTTTTTGTTTCGTGTTTCTGCGGATTAAGCTACATCACAATTTTACCGGTTTAGAATATACTTATATAATTATTGTTGCAAGCAACAAGTAACAAAAACAATAACAAATAAAAAATAAAAATCCTACACACTGCACACTGTACACATCTTCTTATTTAGCTACATTTCAAAGAATATCGTTATGGTTTGTGCTCGTGACGCAAAAAAATAATGAGTCAGAATTTCCTACATCCTACGTACTACATCTCATATACTATTCTTGGATGTACTGAGTACTGAGCAGAAAAATTTCGTGTGGAGTGTGGAAGTAAGGAGAAGGAAGACGGAACATTGGATTTGAATTTAGTCGGATTGAGTTGAGTTGAATTCACTTTTATCTCAGGTGAGTACATACATTTTATATTTTACAGGTACTTTTTTAAACATTACAAATGCACAATATTATATATTATATGATATATATAAAAGGATTCTCTCTCTCTCTCTCTGCTCATTTTTTGTTCCATAATTAATAATTACACTAGAAAAAAAATAAAACAGTTAGTTAATCATTATCTTGTTACTCTTGTTACATGTTGGAATTACACACACAATAAGATACAATACACATTACATAGAGATTCACTTCAGTTGGTTGAAGAACCTCGGAAAATTCAGAAGGATTGAGAATCTCATCTATTTGTGTAGGTGGGTATGTGTGTTTGTGTTATGAAATATAGTTAATTATTCGAATCATACTACTACTAATTTCAGTGCTCTGCGTCATTATTACATATTGTATATTGTATTGTATTATTGCGTATTATGTATTAATTATTGCTACGCTAGGTTCTAGGTTCTAGGTTTAATCAAAATACAGAAGGTCTACCAATAATATATAAGATGTAATATTATTATTACATCTGCATGTGATATGTGATATTATGTTGATCTGCTTTGATGGTGTCTGATGTAAGTTATTTATCTGGATTTGGTTGCTCATTGGCAGAAAGATTGTGAATCTGTGATTACATGATTTATGTACTATTTTTCCTACTGAGCCAAAATCCAAAAAAAAACATACACAAAAATACATTGTACATACATAATAATAATAATAGCGTTATGAAGATGATGATTATCATTAATTTTGTTTTTGTTTCTGTGAATTGTTATGTGAATGTTTAGGTCATAAACTTGCACACGTAGATTTGGTTTAAGATTTTTAATACTCGTGAATCGGACGGAAACGACTACGTTCTAGTGCTTCCAAATCACAAATCATGTCCAAGTGCAGTGCAAGAGCAGGGCAGTGGAAGTAAAAGAAGAATAAAAGTACAGTATACAGATATGCATTAAAAATATCTTATATTATTATATAGATTGATGACTAATACGGATACAAAGTGGAAAAGATAGGTGTAAAAAAATAAACAAACTCATCGTGTTTATGCACTTCAAGGATCACGGATCAAAAGTAAAAAAAAAAAAATAAATCAAAATACCAACAAGAAAAAAAAACTCAACCAATTGAGACGACAAAATTCAAAAGTCTTTTGGAATATAATATACTTAATACTTAATATTCTAGAAAATTGAAAATACAGATACATGTATGTATCTAAAAGTGTATAAATATTTGCTCAAACTTAATACTTAAAGGAAAGAGAAGACAAAGAAGTTAAAGTGATTTTGAACTCGAGAGTTGAGAAACTTTCATGTTTCTAGTTTCTCTGATTCTCTTCAATTTGATTTCCTTTGTTGTACTTTGTAGTTTTTAGTTTGTGGAAGTGTGAATTTGTGTTCAGTGTTTGGCGTTTGGCTTCGCTCATCGTTCATTGTACTATGCACTATTGTGTTCTCACAGTGTGAAAAAAAAAATGAAAATAAAATAGAGTGAACTTCATAATATCAAGTATCAAGTGCACGAATTATCATCATTATCATCATCATTATTATTATTATTACTACTTTTATTGAGAATTGAGACTCTCTTTCCTCCGTTTGCACAGTGCAGTGTAAAGTGTAAAGTATAAAGGTATTTGCGTATTAAAGTATTTGAGGAACGTTTAACTGTAACTGATTCAACTTGTTGATTTCATCGCCCGAGAGCGTGAAGAATTATGGAAAAGCACTGTAGCATATTATACACTGTACACTCTTTCAATCTTCAATGTTCAACATTCTCCCTGTTTTTAGCATAATATTAAGTATTAAGTGGAAGTGGATGTGAGATGATTTTGAGATTTTGAGATTTGGAGATTCAACAAGTTAACTCTATGCTCTGATGCTGAAACTGAATCTGTTATTTCAGTCCATTTTACTTTACTTACATACATATGTATTTTACTAGTATTATTATTATGCGCAATATGTACCGACTTATCATGTATGTATTTTGATTGATAACATCTCTCTCATAATACCTCACCCAAGTATCTATAATGTAGAGTAGTAAGAAGTAAGTAGTAATCTTCCATTTGTGACTACATATAAAAAGTAACAGTTTCTTTTCGCACCATAACAAATAACAAAGACGCAGAGGAAAATTATATACTGTACACTGTACAATAGAAATAGTATGAAAATAACTAGAATCTAGATACGTCTCAAGTCTCAAGTATTATTAAAAAGGATAATACAGGTGGATGCAGAAAAAAAAACGACGCAGTAAGAGCATACCTAATATAATTTTATATATATAAATAGATATAGATGTATATTATTATGTATTATGTATTTTGTACTCTGACATAGTGAATTATATTTAATATTACTATACTTTTATGCTTTTATAGTGTATATTATACTTTATATTTTATATTGTGAGAATCTAAGTCACTGTCAGAGGAGGATTTTTGTTTTCGTGGGTGAAAAGAGTATAAATTAGTAGAAGGTCTCAGAATGTTTCCCATTCCAGATCGAATAATTGGCTCGAGACAACTACTCTTTCCACTCGTATACATTGGTGTTACTGTCACTCTCTGTTACTATTTCCTTTTGGGATTCGTGCATACCACAAACAAGTTTACTTTTGAGGATCAACCTTTTGAACCAAGTGGAAATATCCAAGTAAAGTACATTTACGACAGTCCTTCGTCCTACTACGAAGCACAAAATACTAATAATAATAATAATAATAATAATAATTTGGAAGATTTTAGTTTGAATTCTCAGAATTTCAATTCAAATTCAAATATTGAAAGTGGAGAAAAAGAAAGGGAAATAAAGGAAAAGGAAGGTGAAGGACAAGAAAAATACAGTTTATTACACAGTCAGTCACTTGATAAAAGTCAAAGTCAAAGTCAGTATCAAAATCAAAGTCCAGGAGAGGACCAGAAAAAAGTAGAACAAGAAGAAAAAGAAACTCTTGATCCAAATTTAAATTCAGACTACACAAAAAATGGCTCCAGGAGAAGTGAACCCTCCGAAATTCGGAACCGTCATCAAAACAATCCTAATTGGATAGACACACACTCTCGTCAATATTTCCCCTGGTCAAATGATGAGGAATGTGAGCAGTTCTCAGTCCGATTTGCAAAACGCAAAATGTTTAAACCCAGGTAAAACTTTTGAGCATTTAATATAATATTTTTTATAAATCTTTTTAACTTTTATTTTTATTATTTTGTTGTGTGTTTTGAATTTAGTATTTACTTTTTACTTGTTGACCGTTTTGTTTCGTGTTTTGAGTTTTGAATCATTTATTTTATCATGGAAATTTGAATTTGAATCCACAGGGCACTTGTAAGTTATCCAGGTTCGGGGAATTCCTGGATAAGGTACGTCATAGATGGTGGTACAGGTATTTTCACGGGGAGTGTGTACAATGACAAAAAGCTGACAAAGTCCGGTCTTTGGGGAGAAGTTCGACAACCAAATGACGGTTCCACAATAATACAAAAAACTCATCACGATACAATCCCACAGAAGAATGAAGAAATGGTCCGTCATCAAACTGAACAGATTTTCGGTTACCGTGGAGTTCTCATCATAAGAAACCCATTCGATGCTATCCGCTCCTTTTACAACTATCGGACAACTCATGACCACAAGGGGATTGCTCGGACCAACGCAGAGAATGCCAAGGATTTTACAAGTAAGGATTCTTTTTCCAATACACATGTACAATGTACACATACAGTTTACAAATTTAAATACAAAGATCTACAATCATATAATATTATAAAATTGGTGCACAATCACTGTGCATTTCATTTATATACATTCACATATTCCCATTTCATATATAATTTCATATTATTTCCAATAATAACTCTATAGTTTACTTGTAAATTTCATCCTTTATTAGATATTTCATTTGAATTTTGAATACATTCACAATTCACAAACTCTTTTTATCCACAGGCCACAGCCAAAAGAGAGTATACATGTCGATTTACTCGCGTATTTGTTTGTTTTGTAGCGTCCGAGTAAAATGATCCCTTTCAGTTTTCATTCAATCAACCCTTCTTTATATATTTTATTGTTTACAACCTGCATGTATGTAGAATATAGAATGTAGATAAAACACAAGAATCAAAAGTAAAAGGGTATTCTGTATTCTATATTTTCTACTTTGTATACTAAATTGAATTGAATTTCCCAAACACAAATACATAAATGTACAACAGAATTACAGTATGAGAAGCCATCTCAGTGCTCAGTACACACAATATAATATAGAGTTAGTAGAAAAATGTATAAAAATAAAAAAAATGGATACGCAGTTGAGTTCAAAGTTCAAGGAAAAGTAATTATAATTAGGTTTTGCACAATATACAATACTGATATTTTCAAGGGAATTTTGAACTGTATAGTGAAAAGTGGATGTTATAAATTTATTGGAAATTCAAATGTACAATGATTTTGATTTTTTTTTTTCATCTTTATTGACTATTTACAGAGTGGGCAGAACTTGTGGAGGATGGATCCAAGCGTTGGGCAAATTTAATAGAAACTTGGATAACAAAGTCCAAAGACTATTTGATTGTCGAATATGATGAAATGAGAGGAAATCCACGGAAAGAGCTTATTCGGATTCTCAACTATTTAAAATATCCGATTGAAGAAGAGAGGCTAGATTGTGTGATGAAACACATTGAAGGACCATTTCATCGACGTTCCTCAAACAACTCGAGTAAAATGAGTTACACTGCACATCACTCGCACCTTGATCTCATGGTACAAGAACAGATTGACTATATAAACCGACTGTTTGCTATTAAAGATATCCCTTTGAGGTTAAATTATACTCTGAAAAATTAATTATTATAGGTACACAAGTACACAAGTACATAATTGCATTTATCATGTACAGTTTATTTTATATTTTATATAATGGTATAACTTAGAAAATTTTCTTCCAAAAAATATTAGACTTTTAATTTATTCATTCACAAAAGTGTTTGTATTTAGTACATAGATATTTTCCCTTTATTTTGAACCCCTTTGTATCCACAATCCACAACACACAAGTACGAATACAAATATGCAAATACAAAACGCACAGGTGAAATGGAAAGTGAATTAATTTCCTTTACAAACAACAAGGACACAAAAATGTGGCATCATTAAGTACCTTAATCTTGATGACTTCTTCCCTCTGACCGTCGATAAAAAATACAATATTATGCATTTAGAAGTACAGATTTAAATATGTCGAATTATGTTTTATTTACATAAAAAATGAAAGGCGCTTGTTTTTTGTAGACTTTAAGTTTGTTTTTTTTACAATATTTTGTAATATTTTATTTTGACAAATTAGTTATTGTGATAAAAAATGATGTATATTATAATATATTACATTTATTATGTATTTTGTACTTTTTTATACATGTACAGTAGAAACTAGAAAATCGAAAACAAACTGAGAAAATTTCATGTGAAATATATAATATATAAATGTGTAGAGAAGAAAAGGAAAGGAAATGATATGATAAAAATAAAATAAAAGGAGAAACAATAAAAGTAAAAAAAAAAGATTATTATTTGTGGAAAATCTAGGTGATGTGTGTGTACACGAATATTAAATTTCTCACAAGTTCTCATTCTCATTTTCTTCATTTGCTTTTGTTTTTTATTTGACGGAAATAACTCTGTGATGATAAATTCTAACGGAGAGTTTCCATTTTCCATTGTATTTTCTTGTTTCAACAGTTTAATACTAGATAATAGAGACCGCATATCGCATATAAATTCCTCGTGTTTTCCAATCAAGTACAGTTCATTGCGTATTCCACACTTGTTTGTGTATTTTTAATTTGTAGAAAGATAAAAAGCACCTGTATTCTGTTTTTGTATAATGTACAATACAAAGATATCAACTTCACCCGTAACCCGTAAGCAGTAAAAAAAGGTTACATATTTGTAACCTGGTTGCTCTTATGCGGTAGAAAATGTAGGTGCAACACAATGCTTTTACTTATACTTATTGAAACAAATTGAGTGGATATAATTGGAAAATTTGAGTAGAGGGGAGAAAAGAATGAGAGTGATGCTCTCTTCTTTCCAGTAGATACTCATAATTCACAATGTACACTGTACACCACAAACCACATAGCAGAAAGATACACTTGAGACTCAAAAGTTTGCTTTCATAAAATTAAAGTAATTTTATACTGTTGCTCATGACTCACATTCATAATTCATATTGTGGAAGCATTCTAAAGCTTTACAGATTCAATATTCATGCTCAATTAGAAAAGGAAAATAAAAGCAAATAGGGAGCTTCCGTTTTATAACAGTTTTATACTCATTCTATATTATGAGTTGTCGATAAATAGTTGATCATTGGTCGAATTTTATTGTAGATATTGCTGATACAAACTTAAACACACAATATAAGCTACATGAAAATTTAAAATGCAAATTGTATCTACTAGATAAAATTGAAAACTGTAGTTGGTTCATACAAAAAAAAAACCAATGTGAACAGTTTTTTACCAGTAAAGTAATCTGGTAAAAACAGTTTGTTTTTTACTATAATAACTTTTATATTACGTACGTACATGCATTTCCAATGCCCATAAATAGTGCAGTTAGATAGTAGATGTGCAAAGAAAGAAAAGAACAAAAATCCCGTTACATGTCTTCGAGTTTTGAGTATCCATACACAACTTGAGATCTTTGTAAAATCTTTTCCTTTTCCATACAAAATAAAGTCACCTCTTTTTAAGTTTCCTTTGAAACTGTTCAAACGATGGGATACAAAGTTTTATCTTATAGAGTTTTTGTGGTTACTTAAAAAAATGAGTGGGTGACCTTCCGTCTGGATTCTGAAGAAAACGGCACTTCTACGTACATACATAGCTACATACACATGATACTTTTCTTCCGAACCATAAAATTCCATGAATAGGAAACTAAACCGTACGTTTTTTTTGTTCAACTAACCCCAATTCAATATTCAATTGACCTTTACAAATTACAAATATCCACCGACTCTCTATACATGTAAAATTTATAAGAGGTATCAGTTTTATAGAAACTTTATCAACAGGAATGAAGAAAGAATAGATAAATTGTTCCATTATTTTCTTCTTTTTTTGTATTCATGGTAAAAAGATAAGTTTTTGATCGGGTAATCGCTAAAGCCGAAGCTTTCACACACTGTAAACTGTTCTTACTGTTTTGATATTATTTTCACTAAATTAGATTCAGCCACTCCAAAATGAAATCGCTTGTAAGAAATCTAATGAAACTGAGTACTGAGATGCATTCACGAATTTTAAAGATATCGTATCGTTCTTCATGCATTTTAAATCAATCAAGTATAGTTTTTAAGAAACTAAAAATGCGTAGAAAACTAACCCGATTTGGGTTAAAAAAGGATAGATAAAGATACGATTTTTTTCTCCCATCTTTTACAATAATAATATTAAACATGAATACAAATCTTGAAGCTTGAAGCAGAAACATTGAAAAGGAATACGTTTTTATTGGGCTTACAGCCCACCTTCTTTTTCTCCGTCTTGTTCTTCTTACTTCTGAGTCTTCTTCTTGTATTACAATAAACAATAAATATGTAATTGAATGCGTAATGTGTATACATTGTACATTGTACATACATTGTTAAACGGTATAATGTGTGTGATTCAACTTTTTCCTAAAAATAGAACTGTATTATGTAGACAATTATACTCTATACACAGCTAGTGCTTGAATATTTCAAAGGGCGAAATGTACAAGCACAGATTTGTAGATTTGAAAAACTAAAGAAAAAAAATCTCAATCTGAAGTAAAAACGTCAAACCAAATGTAGAAAAAAATAAAACCGTACAGCGATTTGTTATAACAGTCACTGGATAATATTACATGTGAGGAAGCATTGCTTTTGTGTACTTTGTACAAAGTTTCCAGGTATATACATGTTAAATATGGTGCATAATGTATAAAGTATAGACTTCACCTAGAGTTTTTTTTGGGTTGACGTGAGGACTCCTTTTAAGGGCATTTTCCAGCCCATTGATCAACAAAAGTTCAACCGCTTTCCTTTGTATTCCCATTTTCTATATGTTCTACGGGCTCCGGACTACGGACAAGTTTGGACATTTTTACTCAAACATATGTAACTATCAGTGTATAACTTTATTATATTACATAACTTTTTTACATTTTACATGAAGATTGTGCGAGATACCTGGGAAACATCCATTTTAAACCACAGTTATCTATTTTATTCTAATCTGAAATCGAAATACCTTTATGTAAGAATTCTAGAGTGTAGAATGTAAATATTAGATACTGACAAAACAAGGACAACGACAAGTTGTATATTGTATACAATGATGAAGACATCAAATGGAGACTGTTTTAATAGGGAGACAAAAGAGTGTACAGTGTACAATGAGTTTATTATATTCCTAAAGTAAACGTTGACATCTTGGATAGAACGGAAATCCCAGTACAATATTACGATTTGAAAATGTTCTAGAGGGTCGCAATAATGCCAATGCCAACGTTCAAGTTCATAAGTATATACCTTTGACCATCTTCACAGCTCACAACTTCAGTTCCTACTGTCTACCTGGACTTTGTACTATGTACTATGTATTACACGTTAAAAGAACACCCTATGGAAAGTATTATATTATTATATAAGTTTATTTAAAACAGAAAGCTCAGTGTGTCTCTTCATTTGTCAGTGTGCCTTTGTATTCATTTATTATTCTGACATAATAATTGTAGTATTCAGTGTTTTCAGTTGGTTTTGATAGGAGAATGCCTTTCTCTTTCTTTCTACACTGCAGGCTTTATACTGCACACTGTACAATGTACATACAGGCTGACCACATGCGGAGATGTGACATGTGATATTATTTTGAGGAGTAATGAATTAAATTTGCTTCATGTCATAAATTCAAGAAGTTTCTTCCTGTCAACTTTCCTCTCTCTACAATGAAGAGAATAAACATCTGAATGAAACATACACAAATAGAACTCGAGACTAGAGACTACATAATATTATATATAGAGACTCCAACTGTTTCAAACTCCAACTCCCAAGTTTATTCAGTTATTATTATATGTTGTGCGTTTTATAGTATGCATGAATTAATATATTTGAATGAATGTACAATACATGATGTGAACCTGGAAAATCCTTTTAAGATTTGAATTCTAAATTAAAATGAATCTGTTTATATTTTATATCATAATAATAAGGGATTGCATATGTTCTGCTTGTTTTGTATACTAGATGTTTTTGTATTCTGTATTTTGTACAATAATAATACCCGGGTGAGTAGTAAAGCAAGCTACTCACACATTTATTGTATAATTTTACAGAGAAATTAGATAGACATAGTGGATTCCAGATTCCACTTGACAATGGAACAGAGGAAAATACATGTGTAATGTTAGAATGTATATATTTATTATAATAATGTTATTCAAAGGCATTTTCTTTCAACGTTGTTGAAGATTGAAGATTGAAGACGGAGGCTTACTAAACCAGACCAAAAACCAATGTGATGGTTTCTAAAGAAATTTTGATAAATACTAAAGATATCTGTTTCAAAAACGTAAATGTTGTGGTAAGAGGGAAAAGAAGATGCGGGTGATTGTCTATATTTAAAACGTATACAGTATATCTGTACATAGATATATAGGAGAAGATTCTTCAGCATTTATCTATTTAACCACCATTATTACACACTACACACAAGATAAGAGATATAAGATACAAGATACAGTATGTACAATGTACACAATACACAATACACGACACAAAGAAAAGAAGAGGCTCATCACTTGAATCTTTCACTCACAATCAGCACCAACTTCTCTCTCTCTCTCTCTCTCTGGTTCTTACAAAAAGAAGAATATCAAATTGTCGTCACCGTCATGTTGAATGTTGAAGGTTCTTGGGACTTGAAACTTAAAGTATAAGTTTACAACTCTTACAACTTTTGTCAATCATTGTACAATTTTGTACATTGTACATTGTACATGGAAAATGATATAAATGTGTCTCACGTCTAACCTTTTTGTACCCTGTGATATCTTGGAGTCTTATTTTAATCATGTGGGATATATGATATACTAAATACTAAATATTATTAATATATCTGTATTATGGGATTTGAGAAGATAAGAAGAACATGTAGAAAGTAGAACCCTAAATTACCAGAATACAATACACAATAACCATTATTACATTACATTACTAATAAATTGTTCCTTTTTCCTCCCCACAATGAAATTTTTGTAGTATTGAAAGATATTTTGACATCTTTTCTATCTATTTGGGATTTGAGAGAGTAAGTGAAAATTGATTTTACACTATGGATGATGAATGAATGAATGAATGAAAGATGAAATGCAACAACTTATTACGTTACTACTTATTACTTAAGTATTGTTACATCTAACAATAAAAACTTCACTTCCTCACTTAATTTAATCTTTTACTTCCCTCCCAAATTCCAAATTACTGTTTTGAAAGTAGCTCACAGCTCCCAGTCTATTTTAAAGGGAACGTATCAGGTTTTTAAGCCGAATTATAGATAGTTCATTGTCACAATATTTAATACTATTTACTATTTACTGTCCACACGTGTTCTTGGAAACTGCAACACAATATCGCCTGTGATCTTTTCAAAACGGTCAAAGCCTATGTCTTTAACATGAGCTATGACCGTTTTGAAAAGATCACAGGCGATATGTAGTACGCTATTAGTTATTTTAGGCGGAAAAAATAACCTAAGAAATTTGAATTCACGTGATACAGACTAATTTAAATGCTAAATGACGAATAAACTGGTACTACTGAATTTTGAGCTTTGAGTAATGTTCACAATATAAACTCATTCAAACATTTCTTTGCATAAAACTACATAAAGTCAAAAATCCTCACGTGGTATTTAATGGTTTTGTATTGCCTCTGCTATAGCTAGCTTTTTGAGACAAAACAAGAAAACTCCGCGCTTTGAAAATAAATTGTACCTTGTAAAACATAAAATTAGTGACATAAAACTTTGTTCCTTATCTATGATCTCGCTTTTTAAGCTCAAACATATGTCAAATATCAAGCCTCATTAAAGGAAGAGTTTGTTTCTATGATAAGAAAATGACCAAAATATTAGACTGAAATGCACACTTCTATTTCTCTTCTCTCCTCTGCTGTACTCAGCCTTATCAAAATTCTAAAGGTTGAGAGGGCTAAAAAAATATGGAGATATGATGTAAACTTGCATCCAAAATCCGGAGTATCTAGACATGAGAAAGTTGCATTTAAATATGACTTACATATTAAGTTTTTTTCGTCTCTCCTCTCTGCGTACTGTGTATACTGCAAAAAGAAAGCAAGCGTGTTTAGATAAGGTATCCGGGATAAAAATAATTTTTATAAGGGGGTTAAGAGACACAAAAAGTTGTATGATCATACTGAATCTTAATTCGTTTGTTTTTGGTGTAGGCAATTTACTAGTAATTATGATTACATTATTAAATGTAATACATAGTGATTCCTAAGAGTGTATAATTAAGTTTTGTGCTATGGATACTCAGTAGTCAATACCGAGGATTTTCAGGAGCAGAAAACATGGATGATGAAAAAAAAAGAATATCGGTATTCTGTATTTACAGTTGTTTGGTCGTCATTCGTCATTGTTATTGTTGGTGTTATAAAAGTCCGACGTTACATACATACATTTTTTACATCTAAGTATCAGCATCAATCCAACGGAAATTCATTTCTCCGTGCGCTGAGTTATGAATACTGTACACTGTTTTCGGTATTCCGACGACTAATAATGAGTTACAGCTAAAGAGAGGAAATACAAAATACATTGAATACTGATCACTGAACATGAAAATGAAATGAAATGTGGACAATCTACTGTATACTATGTACAATGTACATTATATATTAAATACACTGAAAAAGAACCGAGTACAGAATACAGAATAGAATCAAAAGAAGATTCCTACTGTGTGGTTTGAAAAGAATCGGGGTATGCTCCAAATACACAGGCAGGAAAATGTACCCACCCTACTAGTACTTGTACTCATAGCTGTGGAGACTCTCCGTCACTGGTCTCCGTGTTCTGTGTTATTCCATTTTGTAAACTATTCATTTCATCTCATTTCACTTTGATTTCAGTTTTGAATTGCATCTAGAATCTAGGATAAAAATGGACCAATATGGCTACAAGAGAAAACTTTTACTTTTATTAAACAACTAGTTTTGAGGCTGAAACATGGAAAAATACAATTGCTACGGACACCGGTCACTTTTTCTACTTTTCAAGTAAAGGCAAAGAAGTTTATAATTTACATACAATTTATTATAATTTAGAATTTTTAGAAGGAAAGCTAAATGTTGTGTAAAAATGTTATTATAGGAAACTAATGAGCATTTGATGAAAGGGTAGATAACTTGAGCCTTTTATTTGTAGTGCATGTCGCATGTTGTATCTTGTATATCTGGTATCTGATATCTTGTATCTGATAGTAGAAATAAATAAAAGGAAGAATAAACAAAGATTCTCTTCTTTCTCTCTCTCTGTTTTGCATCTTTCTATCAATGTAAAGAGTAAAGAGTAAAGATAAAGCACAACACACAACATACAACAGTATAATATACATAATAACAATGAGGATGAGGATGAAAAGGAGATGACGACAGAAGAAGAAATAAATGAATACATAAAATAAAATAAAAGGATAGAGTAAAAGTACACACTACACAATGCACAAGTTACAGTGGGGCTGCACGGGGATTGGATGGAGAGAGAAAGGAGGCCTGGATTACAACGCCTCCGTCTTCTCCTGAACCAACCACTACTTCCGCAGCGCATTACACATTACACACAACCCAGAGTATACAGTATACAGTATACAGTAAACTCATCTTGGTACAATTTGAACTAAACCTGAATCTGAATCTGAATCTCAAAGTTACCTACCGAATACCGAATCTCTCCATCTATCTATCTATCTATCTATCTGTATGTATTTCAACTCTGGGCGCTTTCATACTTTACTGTAATGTATATCGTACATGTGAGGATGAAGAAGGAGTAAAACTATACAAACTACCCGTTTCTACCCAGTTAGAGCCACAGAGAGATATTTCTTTACAGTATTTACTATTTACTATTTACAGTACATGCTACGCACTGACTGATCCAATCCAATCCATTCCTTTTACATTTAGTGTATTTACTATTTACTCATATCCCACCAACACCACACACCACACTCTACACTCTACAATTTGTCTATCTACTATCTAAAATCTCATTCCCTCTCCAAACTTCAGCATTGGGCATTGAACATTCATTCATCATTCATCATCGGCTACTGTTCTCTGTTCTACAAGCAAAGACGAAGCTACAAATTGACAACTTACATAAAAAACAACGTGAAAGAAACTGTTGATCCTTGTGAATTTACTTAAACTTGTAAAGTTAGTATTTAAAGAAGTAAAAAAGTTGAAATTCATTCAAGATTCAAGATTCAAAATCTGTGGATAAACAAAGAATTAGATAAGGAGTAAAATTTTAAGTGTTTAATTGAAAATCTTGTGTGTGACTGAATACTCTGAATACTAAAAAGTATTTTAACTATAAACCTACTGTAAAATAAATGAATAAAATCTTCGAAACTTGAAACGTTGCGTGAAAAAGTTAACAGTTGTGTGGAAAATTTTGTGGAAAATTTAAAAAAAAGGTTGAAAGTCGCAGATTACATTACAGAGTGTAGAGTTTGTTGCAGGAGATTGTAACAGTTGAGAAATATTTACATAGAAAATAGACATAGTATTTTGTGACTCATTCTACATGAAAAGACAGTATGGTTCAAGTATGAATAACTCGGATGGTGGTGAGATTGAAAATTCAGACGCTTTAACTCTAATGGCTCAACATTCAGTTCTCGGAGCACTGCCACCGGCCTTCTTTCTACGGGCGGCGGAACGGTACCAAAGAACACCAAAGTGTGCTCGCTGTCGAAATCATGGTGTGGTTTCTGCATTGAAGGGTCATAAACGCTACTGTCGATGGAGGGACTGTGTTTGTGCAAAATGTACATTAATTGCCGAACGACAACGAGTTATGGCTGCACAGGCATGAATTTTTCTTTTTTTTATCTATCATTTCTCATTTCTACAGAGTTTGAAGAACAAAAAACAAAAAAGATGTTTTGTTTAGATAGCTTTTAAAAAGTTCATTAGTACTCATTACCTATATAAAAATGGAACGAAATGAAATTAAAGTTGGTGTGATATTGATATGGATACTGATCTCGATATTTTTAACTTCATTGGATGAATATAAATTTGATATTTTTGATTATTCAGGTGGCTCTCCGTCGTCAGCAAGCTCAAGAGGAGAATGAAGCTCGTGAGATTGGTTTGTTGTACAATAATAATCCGTCGGCTCCGGGCTCTGGAGCTCCTCCACCCAATTCTAGGTCAGGAGTTGGAGAATCTCCACCGTCTCTTTTTGGACTTCCAAATGGTTTACAAGCCCTCTCAGCTTTGGCAATTCCTCCTGGAAACCGATCTTTAGTTACCGGCTCTGCGGGACCCGAGTCTGATTCTCAATTCAACCCTTCTGTTTCTGGAATCGATACTCCTCATGACTCACCTAGCCCCAGTAAGTACAAATACAAGTTCAAGTAACAAGTTCAAGTATTGAGCATTGAGTATGGTAATATTATTCACTTTTCACTTTTTTACTCTTCCCTCTGTATCAAATTCATACATCAATTCCATCCAGTTGTTCTTTTTTAATTAAATACATTTCCAATTCAATTCTCTCAAAAATACTTCTCTTTCTCTCTCTGTATTTCCACTGTATTTTTTACAACTGATACAAATAGTATCATGTCTCATGTATCAAAAAATGTATAAGGCTTTGTGAGCTGGTACAAGTGTTTCTGTGGCAAACACTGCATCAAATTGGAAACAGAATGAAAATAATATACGTATATCCGACATCCGACATCCGACAAAAATTACCATGTCTAAAGAATAGAATATCTCAAGAGCTTTTTTCACTCTCATGTCTCATTTTGTTACTGCTGAGAAAAAAGAGAACAGTTCATTTTTTTTCAATTGGTTCTCTTCTCGATTGTGTGTGCATGAGCAAAGTTCAAGTTGAAGAGATTCAAGATCCAGTCAAGTCAAGTACAGTTCTTGAATCCTTGACTGTCGCTTCTTTTTCCACAGGCTAAAATATCAAAAGTGAAAAGTGTCTCATGTCTAGTCTAGTGTGTAGTGTGTATAATATAGATAGTATAGTATAGCTAAAAAGTTCTCTAGAATCCAGAACCCAGAATTCAGAGTAAGTGAGTAAAACATATTTCAAGAGAGAAAATATTTCAAGTAGTTGAAAGTTGACAAAGGGAAGCTACAAGCGAGCGGCGACACAGAGAAAGAGAAAAAGTTGGTGGTATCCATTCTTTTACAACTCAAGTTGATAACTTTTACAAAAACATAATTGATTTTAAAGTTGTCATTTCCCGTCTCCAATCTCCAGACTCCAGACTCAAACAAAATTTTACACCAACTAGCAAAAACAATTGCAAAACTATCTATTATCTTTTTTCATTGTTTTCCATGCTCGTCTGGTGGTATGTATGTCCAAAAAGATGCGTCTTTGTATAATCACACTGAATACTCAAGATTATACATAGATAAACTTATCAAGTTAGTGTATGAAGGTATGTGATGAATCGAGAATGGAGAATCAAGAGGGAGATGCAACTTTCTCTTTGATTGTCGTATCACTTCTAGTTGAATTCTAGATTCTAGGGGAAAAGTACAAAGAAGGAAAGAGAGCTTTTACATGTGTAGTCTGTAGCTCATCCAGTTGTCGACTTGATTGTGAGTTGTGAGTCTTATAATGATTAGACAGGATATGTAAACGCCAGTTGCAGACAACAAGTCTTTTTTAGAAAAGTCACCCAAGAAATTACATTTCCACTTGAGTAAAATATCCAATCTGGAGGGAGAATGTTGAATGTTGAACCTTGTTGCGTGTCTGGTTGTGGTTCTGAAAGAATCCAATTGTGTGATCTTTTCCATTCTACATAGTACATTCTTCCTAGTACATATTACCTATTGCATACCTACTTGATATTTACTTTACTTGTGGTACTTCTTTTTTCCCTTGCCCATCTTATCCATTATCCAGTAGTTTGATACCGGTAGTGGTTCTAAGTTCTAAGTGGTAACCGAACCTACTTCTTCTTCTTCTTCCTCCAACTTCTTACTATATGTTATATGTGTGCATCTTTCTTTTCAATCTCCGTTCTCAATTCTCATCATTTTCTTCCTACAATAACTCACACTTTTACTATAACAAACACTCAGGAAGATATTATACTAAATTGTATTATTATTATTATACACACTGTTGTATTTTCATACTTTTCATACCTTTACCTCAACTCTCGAATCGACTCGACTCGACACGTTATTATATTTTTATTATTGAACCAACTCCAATTTTTTCCCCTCTCTTTCTCTCTTTCTTTCTTTACTACTTCTTCTCTTTTCTGGAGGATGGAGTATTGCATGTGAAGGAAGTCAAATTGGTATGCAGCGTGCAAGGGAAAGCTTAATAACCTTTTATGTCTCAAGTAGCCACACTCTCACATTCTACCTATTTGTATATTTAACTCACCTTCCATAATAATAATAATAATATTTGGAACAAAGCATTACTCAATATTCAGTACTCACAATTCAAAATTCAAATACACAATATTCAGCAGTCCACTCACAATCAGTCCAATCCAATCTCATTCAATATACAATATACTTTATACATAATAGATGATAGATGATAATGATGAGCGCGTGTACATTGTGCGATATGAATCAAGAATCATGAATCAAGATCAAACTCCAAGTCAGAGCAGAGGGAAAGATGGAACAGAAACGTAACTACTCGCACAAGTACTCTTGAGCATATGCAATATGTACAATGTACAATGTACATGTTCAGTATTCAGTGTAATGTGATGTGATGTATAGTTAATAGAGAGAGAATCTAAAAATCTAACCCTGTGGTCCAATCTGTTCTGAGTCAGTCACAATCAGCTTCTTTCACTTCACTTGAAAGACACTTGAACAACCAAACCAAGCCAAACCAAAATTCTATACAGAGAAAAAAAGAGAGAAATCATCATCTTTTCCCATTCGTTTGCCAACTTTCAGCTTACCTCATTCGTACCATTACCAGTTATCAGTTACCAGTCACCAGCTGAATACTACTGTATAATATATCATGTATTTTATAATAGATGTAATAGATACCTAAGAGTTTCTACTCTGTACTCTGTTCCTCTTTCTTACTCTGACCAAGTATTTATTTCTCTTGCTTTTCAAAGAATGTATGAATAGTAAATATACTTGTAAATTTTAGCCTACAAACTACGTGCTTTAAGGTGAAAAGATAATCCTGCTCTACAATCTAGAATCTAGAATTTAGAATCTTTATCAATTTTTCTGTAAAGGAGAAAGAGTAAAATATTAACAAATACCATATAAAGCATTTTTTCTTTTTTTTGTTGAAAAATCTTCTAATTACAAAGAAGTGAGTGTCACGTTTCCCAAATTTACATGTTTACATATTTACAGAGATTTGTTAAATGAACCAAATTCCTGAACATGATCCATCAAGATTTGAGTCAATCCAATACCAAATATGAAATGTGTATGATGGAGAAGGCCTTATTTCTTGTTTCTCTAAGACAGAGTACAAAGTACAAAGCACTTGAGAGTTTTGGGATGGATATTATTTATTATTGAGAGTGTGCTCACTGTACACACATTAGACATTGGACATTGCACATTGTACATAAGCTTTTCTTTATCAGAATGTCAAATAATTCATTGTACTTTGTATTTAGTTGAGTGATGAAAGGACGGGAATTAAGTGTAAAATAATTCCTAAACGCACGTACAAATCTTGAAACTTGAAAAATTTGATGAATGATGCATCTCCATAAATATTTACTTGTTCACATAACCACAATTTGATAATCTTGTTTTTCACTTAGTTACTCTCGTACCGTAGAACTGTTAATATTGTTAATACTTCCAAAAACATGGAGTATGTATAAAGTATAAAGTATACACTATATACTCTTGAAGTATGCAACAGATTAACATTTGAGTAGCGGATAATCACCTCTTTTGTACTCTTGTTCAGAATTTTTCAACTTTAAACATTGTATATAAAGTATACTGTATACATTCAATGACATCATCGTCAAGTATAGGGGCTCGTACGTCGTACATTGTACATGTTCTTACTATTTCTATTTTCTATGGCTTTGGCTATTGCTACTTTTCCATTGTTATCATGGTAACTATTATTATTAGGATAAGTCGTTTAGAAATTGTCGACTTGTTTGGTCTTTGGTCTTTGAAAGACGGAAGTAATTGTCAAAAAAAAAGAAAAGAGGGGTTCCGAGTTTAAACAAATCTCATTTACCATTTACCATCATCACTAAAGAATTAAGTAGGTACTACACGGGCAAAGGATCAACACACAACACACAAAACAGAGAACAGAGAACAAGAGGGGCAAGAGCAAGAAACAACCCACCTTTTATCTGTACATTGTACATTGTACATATTTAGATGGTTAAGGGGAACTTTACCTTTTTCCCTTTGTAATTATAAAGGAAAACCTATGGTAGACTTCACAGGCCGAACGGCTTAATGGAAAATTATGATCCATACA